>JAHKKF010518361.1:7302-20965 GCA_019740295.1 Labeo calbasu
TTTTTTCTTTAAATGATTGTATGATGTATATTAATTCGTTTTTTTTTTTTTTTTTTTCTGTCACAGAGTCACCTGCTGGGTCAAACCCATTTGAGTCAGGTGAGACAACCAACTCAAAAACATACAAATACATACAATTCACAGCATTTTCCATTTGAAATGAATAAAAGTAGCAGTAAAGCACCAACACTTCTCTTCTGCTTCTTCCTCACCTGCGTTTGATCTTAGAGATTTAGTACCCTTTAAGAAAATGCGTAATGCATCCTACGATAAAACAATGAAAATGCGGAAAGCCAGAAAATTCAGTCAATGGCCTGGAAAGAGTTAATAAAAGACTTTTTCATGTGGTTCCTTGAACAATACTATGTTATGAACTCGACACACATAGTGCATGATTAGTAAAATAATACAGTTTGGTGTTTGCATCACATAACCAGCTCCATATGTGCCATATGGCTTTTGTGATGTCGCACTTGTGTTGTTGAGTGCTCAGGTCTGAATTGAGTGAAACAAAGCATTTAAAGTCTTGTAGCAGCAAGCTAAAATTGCATGGCTGCTTTACTGAATGTGCTACAGGTTAGATTTAGTGTAGGGTTTAATGCACGTTGTACATTATTTTCAAATGATAGCCTATGTTAAACTTTAAACTTTTAGCGTCACTCAACACATATCAGTTCACTGCAATATATACAATAACCATCATAATAAAACATTGCTAGAATGTCATTTATCTATTTCGGAAAAAAAAACTAAACATGTTTTTAGTGCCAGTCATTAGCACCTGCAGGTGTACGGCCATATGCACTGAGAGACAGAGAGAGCATATGTGCATTGATGTAAGTGTAGAAACTTATATCAGTTAAGCGCAGCTGTAGACCTTGGTATATTGTGTGTGTGTGTGTGTTTGAGAGGGTGGTGGTGTGTCCAGGGTGTGTAAGACCAAGAGAAACTGATTGGTTTTCATCTTCAATCCAACCAATGAAAACTGAAAGTTTTTATTTGAAATTTCAACAGTTAAGTTCAGCAGACACATTAACATAAGCAAGCGCAGATATTGGGACATAGGGGAGTGCGGGGCACAAACGAACACGGGGTTAGTTGTAACACACATGGTTTAAATATTTCCACACATGCTAGCATAACTAAATTTGCGGTATTTACTAGTTGCCATAGCAACAATATACAGACAAAAAAGTGCGCCAAAATTCAAAAGCCTTTTGAAGATGTCGCTAAATATTTATTTTACCGTAGTAACTTTCTGGCTTAATTTTTTAATTTCAGTTTTTAGTATTCATTTAAAATGAGACAAATCTGATATTATTTTAATCTCCAACCTGTTATTTATCAGTTAGATTTTTTACAGTTTTACAGTTTATTAATGCTTCCCTGTTGAAAAAAACATCATATGCTGGTAGGTATGTTTTGATGCTGGTTTAGACTGGTCCTTAGCTGGTTTATGCTGGTCAAGTTGCTGGTCAAGGACCAGCATCCACCAGCAAAGGACCAGCATAAACCAGCTAAGGACCAGCACAAACCAGCAAAGGACCAGCTTAAACCAGCACCAATACATACCTAACCAGCATCCCAGCATCAAAACATGCCTACCAGCATATGCTGCTTTTTTCACCAGGGTTCACAAACCAGGAGAAGACACAAACCAGATTTTAAACTCCTGTCACGCAGATGGGGAATGTTTGTAACGCTGCGTTACAATGTGCCCCGCTCTTACTAAACTATGCTATTCTGTGACATTAGCTGTCATGTGTAGTCCAGATGAAGATGAAGATGAAGACAAAGATGATGAATAAAGCTAAAATCTGGTTTATTAAAAAAAAGGCGTAACAGTGTGGTCAAACACAATCAATACCAGACAACTACAGAGTGAGCAAACAGGAACTTAAGTACAAACCAACTGAATGAAATAATGATTAACACCTGATTAGATGAATTACCATGACAACTAAAGAGTGGCGGGAAAAAAGAACAAAGGAGAACATGTGACTAAAGACAACCAATCAAAAGACCATGAAAACAACACTAATAGTCCATAATGAAAATAACTGAAAGCCTGTGACATTAGCGATGTAATTTACGCCATTTATTTTTATGGATTTTAATGAGAAACCACAAGAAACAGGTGAATACAGACCGAAAATTATTATTTTAATGTTCAGAAAATAATTTTTGAATGCGTTTCGTCTTTATGCCCACATTGTTTTAAACTATACTGTATAGCGGTGTGTCGCGAGCAGGGCTGTCCCAAGCACCAAACTCTAAAATTAGATTATTTTTAATTCTTAAAAAAAAACGCCATTATTTTATTTTAAAAAAGTTGATCATTTCATTTTATTGAGAAAATATTTTAGTCTATCTTGCTTAGTTTTTTCATTAGATCAGATAACATTTAAAGCTGTCATATGGTCATGTTACAACGTACATCTCACACGTTACAATGTACCCCACCTACGGGGCATGTTGTCACATTTCTCATCCTTTCTTTTGAGGTAAATGACGAAAAATGTATACACTGTATACGTTGAAACAAAGTGACACATTTGTACTAGACAAGTGTGAAATTAATATGAATAAAAAAATTAACTCTAAACCACACGTAGATTTACAGAAACTGAGAAATTCCAAAAGTGTTAGGTTGTGCCCCACACTCCCCTTCACCAGTGTGTACTCCCATCTAGTTCTTGACAGTCGATCTGACAGCTTTTCAACAGCACTTTTCAACTCAACTTTTTACAGACTTTTTCAGCTCTCTTTTCTTGCTTGCAAGCTGTACTATAGGCTAATCTTAGCCAATGTCTTTCTCTTTCTACTACTTGTCATCTTTCTTTTCTTGCTAATTCTACTTCTTGCTATCTTTCTCTTCCCTTATGATCTTCCAATACAAGTCAGTCAGTCAGTCAAGTCAGGCACGCAACCTAGCTCTGCACCCTCTGGATGTAATTTCATGTTGTACTGCTGTACTACAGTCTCCTATACTTCCCATACAAATTAACTATCTGCTAGTTTTGCTAGTCCAAATGATAAGACCCAGGTAGTTACCAGTTGGCCACTATCATTAGCAGCAGACATGTCGCACATGGGTAAACTTGAGGCAAATACCCTGAAATGTGCAGCAGACTCAGTCAAACTACTGCAAAACCATTCAAACCACAAAGAGGGTGGACAGCTCCATCTACATTCATGTGTGGAAAACAGAAGAGAGAAGTGCCTGAATTGTTTTTCAGTGAGTTATTTAAGTATCCAACGCTGAGATGTAGAATGTGTCTTGAAGGTCTTCTTTGTGTTGCATGCATACTGTTCTCACCCGGGGATTTGGTTTAAGCCACTTCGAGACTGGAGAAATGCAGAAAAAAAGCAAAGCTCATAGCCACACAAGCACACTGGACCACCTCCAAATTTGTGCACTGGGAAAAAACCTTTCAATTTGTGCAATATTAGATCATTTTTTCCAAGACACAACAGAATGAAACAGATATGGTATTAAAGCAATTATTGATCTTATTGCTAAATGTGGACAGCAAACATGTTCCTCTTAGGTGTCATAAAAGAGTTCAGTAATTTCCAGGCTATTCCTAAGTACCGTTTAGAAGGTGATGCTACAGCTGGCATCTTCCAGCGCAAATTATTGTATCTCCAGAGTGATTTGTGTGAGAAACCGCCTGATGGTTTTCCAACTGGCTTGATGAAACGGCTAATATTAGCAATTCTGAGCAAGCGTCAATATTGTGACCCTGGAAAATATTCTGTGAGAGAGGCCTTTTTGTGTTTCATCTCCACTGCTGACACTACAGGTGAGACGTCTTGCTGGACAAATTAAACTAATTCAATTTAGAGTCAATAAAAATGGTCAGACAGGGCTATGGCAGCGTAGGTAACAACAGTGGCAAGGTGCAAGGTTTGCAGACCTGCATCAGACAGCTTTATCCTACCGCTACCTACGAGCATTGCAGGAATCATGCACTGAACCTGACAGTAGTGCATTCCACACAAATCCTATTAGTTCGAAATTCACCGAACACCATTCGAACCAATGTGACGTTCGTATTTATTTCCCCAAAACAGCTACAGATATTTTACAAAATACCTTACAATTTAGATTTGTCAGCCAATGGACATTTCACTGAAAGTGTCAAACGTGTATATATTTTTAAAGATTTTTCCAATGAGCCTGGGATGCTTTATTACATGTTTATTACATGTTTTGTAATCAAAAGTAAATTGATCAGCAAAATTCAGTATCAGGTTTTCTTGTAGCCAATCAGAGTACTCTATGCCCATACAGTGATTTTCCTGACATGTAATTGTAACATCCTGTCATCCCCCAGGTTTCCCTGCACGAGTGCACAACATAACACCCAGAGTTCCTGAACTCATGCCTCAAGGAGATCCAAGTACAATTCCTTCATGTTCCTTCAAAACTGTCACTGATTATGAGGCTATTTTTTACTTCCTTTCATGGCTCTCATTTTATTCTCATCTTGTCTTTGTAGATTGTAAAGTTGATATTGCATTCCTCATGGATGGCAGTTGGAGCATTGGGAAACGCCGTTTTAAGATTCAGAAAGACTTCCTTGTGGAGGTTTCTCAGGTCATTAATGTGGGTGTAGCTGGACCTATGATGGGCATCATTCAATATGGGTAATAATGTGTCCCTGTCCCTTAAAAGTCAAATAGTTGAAGTATTAATAAGAACAAGTGAGGGACTGTCACATAAAACAAACATAATCTCGTTAGTATTTGTTGATATTCATAAGTAAAATGTGCACACATACATTTTGACTCATCTAGCCACTGAAGCACAATATCAATATACTTAAAGCGTCTAATAAAAACACATTTACATAACAAGAACTTCACAGATACATAAATGTTTATGAATCCTAAGGTGATTGTACAACATTGAATTTAAGGCATTTATAGCATGATTTAATTCAGGTATAATATATTATTCACTCAACGCACTCACCTGTGTGGCACAGGTGTACGTCTCTAGATTAAGCTCCATGCTTAAATTACATTCATGTTGTACATTTTAGTGAATTCCAAATACATGCAGATCACCATGATATAATGTATTAACATTTCATTTCTGATCCAGGGATGATCCGGCCACAGAATTCAGTCTAAAACAGTACTCCAGCTCCAAGGACCTGAAGCCGGCCATCAGCAAAATAGTCCAGAAGGGCGGTCCATCCCATGTAGGTGAGTGAATCACCCTGAACTACACCCTGAAGGCCAAAGAGCAGAAGTCATCACATGGTTTCACTGAATCCCTGTTACCCTGTTTGCACATCTCAGTTCCAAATAAGATCTAAATCTGAGCTGGGAACTGTGGCTAAATTACAGGGCTGGTGCCACTCTGTGGAGTTTTTGTGTAAGCTGACCAAATGCCTGAGGTTTATCCAACCTAGAGATTAGTTTTTTCACATTGGTTGTATGGTTTGTGTTATAGATAGTGTCTCACTTTAATATAACAGTGGAATCCTGTAAAACGGCAGCTGCTCTGTCTAGCAGAGCTATAAAGTCAAAGATAGCCTGAGGACACAACATTATCTGCTTTGATGAATCTGGTTGGATGATGTTTAATCAGTGCCATAGCCCTTCATCTTCTGTATATGATTTACGCAAACCCGCTTGTTTGGACTCTGAAATCCCTGAGGGCCCCAGTGACCCCAAAAACTATTTGGGCACAAAAGTCATGCACAATGCTTAAACTGAAATGTTAAAACAATAGAACTATTGTTGAAACTATAGCCATTTGGTAGTGGTTCGTCTAGCAAACCCATAGTTAACTTTAAGAGAACTGATATTTGGTCTAAAAGCTGGAAGATTTTAGATCATAAATGATTAAAGAGGAAATTACTGAACATCATATGTTAAACCAGGGGTGGAGAACCTTGATCCTGGAGGGCCGGTGTCCCTGCAGAGTTTAGCTCCAACCCTGAAAGAAAGTACCAACCTGTATCTTGAAGACCTTGATTAGCTTGTTCAGGTGTGTTTGATTAGGGTCGGAGCTAAACTCTGCAGGGACACCGGCCCTCCAGGATCAACGTTCCCCACCCCTGTGTTAATTATATACTATGTGATTTTATGTGAAAACAGTCAACTTCAACTGACCAAAACCTGCAGCCTGGCTCCAAATTTCAATAACCAGCACCGACTTGTTCTGAATGTAAAATAGGGCAGAAATCTGGACAGTGTTTTCCAATCTTCCATTCAGAAGTTTGGGTCCATTTCATGTAGCATTTGTATAATTAAGTTGATAAGTTTGATAATTGAACAGTCTATTAAAAGTGGCGGAATAAAGAGTCGTAACTGAGAGTTAGTAACTGCTGCATTGAAAGTTTTCAGCAGGGGCGTGCTGCACTCTTGCCCTTTCCTGAAGTCCTGGAAGTATTTAAGGAAAGCATTTCAGGGCAGAGACTGGACCTGAAACAGTGCTGCAATTGAAACGCAGCAGAGAGCGTTCACAGGGAGGAAGGCTGATGGAACTGTAGCTGTTTTGTACTGATTCTGGCTCTGTGGTCCTTTAAGGGAAGGCCCTCTCCTACATCAACAAGCATTTCTTCAGTGATGCTAATGGGAACAGAGGTGGGGCGCCCAACGTGGCTGTGGTCCTGGTGGACGGCTGGCCCACTGACAAAGTGGAGGAGGCCTCACGGCTGGCCAGAGAGTCAGGCATCAACATCTTCTTTGTCACCATCGAGGGCCCAGATGAGAATGAAAAACAGAACGTGGTAGAGACCAACTTTGTTGACAAGGTATTAATATTGATTAAGGTGGGGTGTACAGTTTGACACATACCAGAATTGCATGGCAAATGAACACAGTTGAGGGACACAGAGGGAACTTTATGTAATGTTTTGGTCTGTAGGCTGTGTGCAGAACCAATGGCTTCTTCTCGCTCCCTATCACGAGCTGGTTTGCTTTGCGCAAAGCCGTGCAGCCTCTGGTGAAGCGTGTGTGTGACACGGACCGCCTGGTGTGCAGTAAGACTTGCCTTAATGCCAACGACATTGCCTTCGTCATCGACGGCTCCAGCAGCGTGGGAACCGGAAACTTCCGCACCGTGCTCCAGTTCGTTGCAAATGTGACTCAGGAATTTGAGATCTCGGACACGGATACACGTGTAGGAATCATACAGTACACGTATGAACAGAGGCTTGAGTTCGCTTTCGGACAGCACAACAACAAAGCTGATTTGCTGAACGCTATCAAGCGTATAAACTACTGGAGCGGAGGTACCAGTACGGGAGCTGCCATCACATACGCTGCAGATCAGCTCTTCAGCAAATCCAAACCCAACAAGCGCAAGATCATGATAGTCATCACGGACGGACGCTCCTACGATGACGTGCGGGCCCCGGCGCTGGCAGTACATCGTAAAGGTGAGTGCAACGCAGTAGGTGTCTGGGCCAGCACCTGTGGCTGTTCCAGGACCAGCCAGAGATGTAGATCCAGAAACATATCCTGGGTAAATCACATTAAACAATTAAAGTCACAGTCTAGGTCCTAATTAAATGTTGTTGAATGGTAAAACTACCTATTTTAGAGGATGCAGTTAAAGTGTCTACAGATGTGATGGAAGTTGACTTCCAGATCAGCACTGCCTACATTTTTGAAGTATTGTATCTCCCGTATCTCATGCACCAGGTGTGATCGCGTACTCCATCGGTATAGCCTGGGCAGCACAGGAAGAGCTGGAATACATCGCCACCGACCCCGACAGAGAGCACTCTTTCTTTGTGGATGAGTTTGACAACCTCTACAAGTATGTATCAAAGATTATTCACAACATCTGCAACGAGTTCAACTCCCAACCACGTAACTGAATCAGGCCTACAGATGGTAATTGTGGAATATCACCAAAAATCCATGGAGTAAGTGCATTACCACACAGTTAGAAATACAGTGTTACAAATTTAGCACACTGTCATTACAAGCCTTACTGTCTAGATGAAAAGCTTAGAAGAGGGCAGCACATTTCCAGATTAGATTTTTTTGCAATTTAAACAAAATACAGTGCGGAAATGGTAAAGATGGCAGTGGATGTGTGTTCAGTGATTTTGGATTTATTTTTTGATGCGCGCATCAACTGAGGTGTGAGAGAAAACACATGCTTACGGCTTTTCCATAGATAGTTTCAGTTAAATATTATTTATATTTTACATGCTGAACACAATAACATGAAAAGTTATAAAAATTAACAATAATATCTTTGTTCATATGAATAGCTTATAGCTAATTGTGTGCACAAGAAAAAGATCCAACCAAAATGTTGCATTTGTTCAGGAGACATGTGCATGCTAATGTAAATCTAGGATTATTAATGCATGTCGGAACATACTGATGTTATAGTCATTTACAAGATTTTTTCAAGGTACAATGGTGACCAGAATTGGAGTATTATGAGCGTTACAGACAGTTACAGAGAATACAATTTTTAGAAGAATGGCAACATACCAAATGCTCCTGTTGTGTGGTTTTATGACTCCTAACCATTCTAACAGAATGGTTTCTTTTTTTCTTCTGAGTTTAAATTCATATAATGTAATTTTTGTATTTGTATATATATAAAAAATTGCTTGTATTTTTTGTCAACTGATTAAATATTTTAATGCCGTTTTTAATAAAATTATTATTGAAAACCAGCAAATTCACAGTTTTGGATTGAAATATACACTGTCTGGGAGAGAATGTCTTTTATCTTTTCCAAAATCTGGATAATAATTAGGGTAATCAATGCGTCACACCATAGCATGTTAGTGAATTTCATTGTTTAAATGTTATTCTTTTTTCTTTTTTTCTTGCCATTGTTGTTTTTTTTTTTTCGTTTGTTTGTTTTGTTTTGTTTTGTTTTTTTCAGTCAAAAGAAAATAGTCTGAATAGACAAGAAATTCGAGGACAAGACAGTCCTCTTGTGGCTTGATGGTGAAGTGCTCTTTCTGCTCTGATCAGAGCTTTAGGGCTGAATATACTCATAGACATTCTAGGCACATGCTTATGCTTGCAAGTCCACAGCGACCATGTATTATTCATGTAGTAGCATTAGATATATGCTAATGCTAAAACATCAAGTTCACAAAAAAAAAAAAAAAGATAACCATTAGTGATGCCATACATTTTAGGCTAACAGATGTACAAACGTTATTTCAAAGATGAGTGGTAAAAGTTTTACTCTGGGTATCAAAGAGTAAGAGTATCTGAGATTTTTAAAGTTTACAGAAAGCACCTAAAAATAAATAAATAACTTATATAAATGCATGATTGTGTGTTAAAAATCTAATCAATTGGTTTAATTTTTACAAACATTGATTTGACGAGTTCTGTTGACATAATAATGTGGGATAATTGTCTTGTTATATTTGAAAACTGGCCAGTGGATTTCTAGATCCCAGCAGTGATAATAAATGAGCTGAATCAGGACAATGATTGTGCTAATGCCAGTGACATGCAGATTATGTAACATACTGTTATGATGTGAATAAAGTTGGATATAAATGTGTGGTAGTTATAGTATGTGGAAATATGGACAATTATGAATTAAGGCATGCACCACAGGATATGGAATGAACAATTGTGTGGCATCTGCACCTTAAAATTTTAAAAACCTTCAGCCTCATAAAACATATACAAATACAAAAGAACACCTCTTAAACGGTCATGACTGCAACAGATTGTTATAGAACAATTGTATCAGATTTGGATTTTTTTTCATCAGTGTTTATTGATTGTCTCTCATTTTGGTACATTGCCTTGAGGGAAAAAAAAAAACAGATCATTAAATCTTGTTAGATAACAATCTTTGGGTGCTGATCTGCTGAACTCAAGTCTCCAGTTTTGTGTCAGATTACAAGCATGTAGTCATTTATTACAGAAGTTCAGTGATTGCTGTTGCATGGATCCTGCTAAAATAACAGTGAAACACACACACACACACACGCAGGTGCAGCTATCATTTCGAGGACTTTCCATATGCCTTTTTCTACTGTGCTAATGCCATTTTCTAACCCCTAATCCTAACACCAACCCTAATCATAACCCTCACAGAAAACATTTTCCATTTTTATAAACTCAGCATTACATTGCAGGCCCAGAAGTCCTGATGGATGCCCCTGGCAGTCTCTGTGCAAAAGTTTGTTTTAGATTGGGCTGAAGGAAAAAAAAAAACAAGGTATCAGTTTCATATTTCCTCTTCCATTCAGAGAGAAAGAAAAGCAATGTTTGATGGACTTTGTAACTCTTTGCAACTTTTCAAAGATAAATGGACTGAACCTTACAAGAAGAAACCCAAAAGTCCTGTTTATTATTGATGGATTGGATGAATATCGTCTTCCTCTTAAGTTTGATGGCAATGAGACATGGTCTGATGTGTCTCTCTGGAGGTTCTCCTAACAAACCTCGTTGAGGGAAATCTGCTTCCTTTTGCTCTAATCTGGATCACCACCAGACCAGCAGCTGCCAGTAAGATTCCTCCTAACTGACAGAGATTCACTGATACACAAAAGGAAGAATACTTCAGAAAAAGATTTACAGATGAGAAAATGGCCAAAAAAAAAAAAAATCATTAATCATGTTAAAAAATAGAGAGAAACAAATAATGATGTGAAAAACAATCAGGCTGATGATGCCACTAAATCAGACACTCCTAAGACTCTGACACAAAAGTACACACACTTTCTCTGCTTTCAGATCCTGCAGAGCCATTAAAAGTATAATGGAGAATACACACACCAGATGTTTCCTGGGACAAGGATGCCATCCTTTCACTGGGAAAACTGGCATTTCAGCAGCTGGAAAGAAACAATGTGATCTTCTATGACACAGGCCTGGAAGCCTGTGGTATTGACGTCTATAAGGCATCCGTGTATTCAGGCATGTGTACCCAGTGTTGTGAATTTGACTCATTTGTTTCCTTTTTCTATTTTTTTTTTCTTTCTGTTTTTGTACTATATCTCCCACAATTCTTAGTGAACTACATTTAGGGTGACCTCCATATATGGTACACTACATTACCCATATTCCCCTGGTTAAGGTCTATAAATAGACCTCACTTCCTTACTTTGTCCCTTTTGCATTGGTGAGGTGTGGGTGTTTGAATGGGCATACAACCAGGTCCTTTGAGTCCTTTCCTTAGGATGCGTTACCTAAGTTTGTTTGCTAATTTTATAGTTTGAATGTGTTTATTTGAATTGTTTAGATATTTAATCCTTATTTGGATTAAGTACAATATTGATGTTTATTGATGAGTTGTTTGTATGAGTTTGATTTTCTTTATTATATAGTTGTAGTGTAATGACCTAAAATCATCCTGTTTTGTGCATCCTGTTCATCATGTCCATCATGGTAGTCCTGCTCCATGTGAATTCGTGAACAGCATGTCATGTTGATTTGCTCAAGAATGCAGTGTACAAGGTACTCAAGAGTGACAGTGGACACCTGGACCTTATCCTTCGCTTCCTCCTCGGACTGGCACTCCAGTGTAATCGACAACTCTTACGAGGTCTGTTGACACAGCAAGACTGCAGTGACCAGAGCGACAAGGAAATAGTTCAGTACATCAAATAGACATTTGAAGCTGATCTGTCTCCAGAGAGATCCATCAATCTGTTCTACTGTCTTAATGAATTGAATGACCAAACTCTGGTGAAAGAGATTCAGACCCACCTTAGAGAAGGAAGTCTGTTATCGTCTGATCTTTCACCTGGCCAGTGGTCTGCTTTGGCCTTTGTGTTGTTGACATCAGAGGAAGAGCAGGAAGAGTTTGAGCTTCAGAAATTCAAGAAATCAGATCTCATTAGATTATCGTCAATTATCAAAACCTATCTACAGTACATTGATGCATAGATGTGGACACCCCCCATCTATAGTGATCATTAACTGTAGAGTTATATTATAACACATTTTGTTTATCTTTTTTTATTTATTTATTTTCTTTAAAAAATGCAGTTCTTTGGAATTAAAGTGTTATTATTTTATTAGATTTACATGGGTTTTATGTTGACAGTTAGGTGCAGAAGCAGCACTCTGTAACTTATTATAAAACACACACTTCTGCAATTATTTCTACTCCAATATGCAGTTCAGCTTTTTTAGGAGATATACACTTGCATAACCTCAATGCACAAAATATTAACCTCCAGATTCTCCACCTCAGCACTTTTTCATGTATAACTCATTGCCATTACTATGTTATAAACTATATTATTCAGTTGCATATTTTATTAAGTTTTAAGCATGCCAGTTTGTTTTTATCTAGGAAATTTGAAGCAATACATTTCTAGTATATAATATATTCTTTTATGCAGTATATTTTCTGTTAATGTAAAAATAATTGGTATAAATTATTTTATATAAATTATATAAATTTTGGTATATATTAAAGAAATATATTACATGTATCTAATTCTGTGATTTGATTTATTTCACTCAGGCTAAATTATTGTGACTTAACATACAAAAGCTGTTCAGCTCTGGCTACAGTTCTTGGACCAGATACCAATCTGAAAGAGCTGAACATGAACAACATGAGTAGCTTCACTCCTGAATCCTGAATCCTGCACTGGACTGAAGAATATAAATTGTAAAATAGAGATACTGAGGTAAGTTTTGTGACAATCTCTAGTGTTTCATTAGAAGTGAGTTCCATCTGTTAACATGTAGCTAATCAATTTGCCACAGAATAGAAAACAGAACTGCTTCAGCTCAGTGAAATGTGTAGGCATTATTTCAGCATGTTTTTTGGTCATGGCATAAACAAAGTAGATCTCTGAGAACCTAAGAAAAAGAGTTGTTGTTGCTCATCTGGCTAGAAAAGGTTACAAAACCATCTCTAAAGAGTTTGGACTCCACAAATCCACAGTCAGACAGATTGTTTAAAATGGAGGAAATTCAAGACCACTATTATCCTCCCCAGAAGTGGTCGACCACCAAAGATCACTCCAAAACAAGACCTGTAATAGTCTGCAAGGTTACAAAGGGTAACTGCAAGGTTACATCAGAGTAACTTTTAAGCACATAAAAGCCTTTCTCACATTGGTTAATATTAATGTTCATGAGTCTATCATCAAGAGAACACTGAACAATGGTATGAATGGCAGAAAGCCACAACTCTCAAACAAAAAAAAAAAAATAATAAAAAACAAGCAAAAAAACACTGCTGTCGGTCTGCAGTTTGCTAAAGATCATGTGGGCAATTCAGAGGGCTATTGGAGAATGTTTTGTGGACAGATGAGACCAAAATAAAACTTTTTGGGTTTAAGTGAGAGGTGTTATGTTGGAAAAAGAAAAACACTTAAAACACTGTGATGAAACATGGTGGTGATTGTATCATGGTTTGGGCATGCTTTGCTGCATCTTGGCCAGAAGGGCTTGCCATCATTGATGGAACAATGAATTCTCAATTATACTAGCAAATTCTAAAGGAAAATGTCAGGACATCGGTCCGAGAAATGAATCTTATAAGAAAGTGGGTCATTCAGCAACACAGCGACCACAAGCACAAAGTCATTATCCCAAAAATGGTAAAAGAAGGACAAGGTAAATGATTTTGAATGCCTGA
Source organism: Labeo calbasu (assembly GCA_019740295.1). Taxonomy (NCBI): domain Eukaryota; kingdom Metazoa; phylum Chordata; class Actinopteri; order Cypriniformes; family Cyprinidae; genus Labeo; species Labeo calbasu. The sequence goes on from JAHKKF010518361.1 coordinate 20,879, forward strand.
GTCAAAGTCCAGACCTTAATCTAACTGAAATGTTCTGGAAGGATCTGTAACAAGCAGTTCATAGGAGGAAACCCACCAATATCACAG
>JAHKKF010518362.1:0-27130 GCA_019740295.1 Labeo calbasu
ATGAAAATAACAGATCGTTTCACTAGGTAAAACCCTTCTTCCACCACATTTGAAATCGTTTGAAGCCGCACTTAAACTGCATTTTGCAAGTTCAAATTCGGGGCACCATATCAGTCCACTATATGGAGAAAAATGCTGAAATGTTTTCCTCAAAAAACATAATTTCTTTATGGCTGAAGAAAGACATGAACATCTTGGATGACAAGGGGGTGAATACATTATCTGTAATTTTTGTTCTGGAAGTGAACTTCTCCATTAATTGAATTGATTGCAAATAGTCACATGTAATAAAGTGTGCTTTCTGAGTCTTGAATGTGGTAGTTGCGTTGCTGTCAAAGCAAGGTCAGAAAGCCCTTGGACTTTATCAAAAATATGGGTTTGAATCAACATGAGGGTGAGTAATTAATGACAGAATTTTTAGGTTACTGTTCCTTTAAATGCTTCACACTCCTCTGAATTAGGAATCTGCGCTTTACCTTGTGTCAGACTCATTGAGCTAATAGACCAGAGGGCTGTCCTCCTCTCTCACACCTCCATCAGGGTGCTGCTGCCTTCCTTGCCTCCTCACACCAAGCCTCCTCCTGCTGTGCCCACGAGCATCACAGCATCTCTCGGATACACTAGCATAGTGGTACCCAGGAACCTGCTATAGGGAGGTAGACTTCATCCACTTGTAGAAATGACAGTAGCTAATCATACAACCACTTTATGATTAACAGAACAAGACGTCCTAAAGGCAAAAGAGAGTAAGGGGGTTCATTTCCCCTCTTCTCTGCCTTGGAATATTAATGTGCTTCCTGTGTGTGTATGTGAGGACATGCGTGTGCATCTGCATCTTAGTGTGTGACAGAGTGTGTGTTGTCTCTTCTGGCCCTAGCTTTTCTAGTGTCAAGGTGACCGTGCTGGCTGCCACAGGCCCGGGGCTGCCCTGACAGCTTTAGGAGCGTGCCGGAGATTTGTAGCCAGGCACATAACCAATGGAGGTAATAAAAGAATAAATGATGGTTGAAGAGGTTAAAACAAGGGGTGAGATGGCCACCTCTGCTGCTTTTACCACACAGATTCCCCCCATTCAACATCTCACACCCCCCTTCAGCCACTCTGCCTTTGGCCTCTGCTGCATGGCATGATGGGAAGAGAGGGTTAATGAGCCCTGGAGGCCATGGGGTCAACGCAGGAGTGGAAATGAGTTAGCCATGCTCAAAGCTATCATTCACAGACCTTTCTCACCTCTCTTGCACACACACACTCACTAGCATTTACTTACTGTACATCACTCAACACACACACAGCAACTTCATTTACAGAGACTTAGTGATTTTAAACAAAGCAGTCTTCAAAGCAGTGCTGAACGGTTGTTTGTATTTATTTATTTTTTTTCATTTTATTGCATTGTATTGTTTTGTTTTAGCATTAACAGCGACATTTTATTTAGAAGGTAAATGGGGTTGGTTTTGATCTTCAATTGGTTTTTGGTCCATATGTCATCATAATGTCCTCTATGTAATTTAATGCAAACACTATTTATACACTCATTTTTTTTGCATGCATAAACTACTGCAAATTTTATTTTATTTTATTTTAGTATTATTTTATGTCATTTCATTTCATTTTGTCATTTCAATTAATTTAATTTAATTTAATTTTTCATTTTGTGACATTTTGTTTTATTTTGTCATTTCATTTTTATTTCATTATATTTTGTCATTTTCTTTAATTTAATTTTCTTTCATTTTGTCCTTTCATTGTATTTGATTTTATTTGATTTTATTTTTCATTTTGTCATTTCATTTCATTTTGTCATTTTATTTTATTTCAGTTTTATTTCATTTTTATAATTTCATTGTATTTAATTTTATTTTTTCATTTTTTTATTTCATTTTGTCATTTAATTTAATTTTATTTTTTCATTTAATTTTGTCATTTTATATTATTTCATTTAGTCATTTTTTTCATTGTATTTCATTTCATTGCATTTATTTTTTATTTCATTTTTTCATTTTCTTTCATTTAATTTTATTTAATTTCTGTAATTTAATTTAATTAAATTTTTTTTTAATTTAATTTAATGTCATTTTGTTTCATTTTTATTTTATTTTTCATTTTCTTTCATCTAATTTAATTTCATTTTGGCATTTTATTATATTTAAATTAATTTCATTTCATTTCATTTTAATTTGTTATTTATCATTTTATTTTGTTTCATTTTATTTAATTTATTTTTGTTATTTTATTTTATGTCATTTCATTTTATTTTATATCATTTCATTTTGTCATTTTATTTCATTTTATTTTATGTCATTTTATTTTATTTCATTTCATTTTGTTTCAATTGATGTCACTTTATTTTATTTCATTTTATTTCATTTCATTGAGTCTATTTTTGGTGCTTGTAAGCCCAAGTGTAATCATAACCATATTGGCGTAACCATTTCTGTTTCAACTCATTACATTAGTTATTGGCTATTATGATATATTTTTCTCTGCTAGGCAAACATTTTCTACTCATAGTAAAACAATGCCATAATATTTTATGGATGTATGGCTTAGAGACAATCTGACAACCCGGCTGAACTGTTGTTATTTCAGTCTATTATAGACAGAAAGGACAGGCAAAATACAGTCTTACTTCACATATTATGACTTTATTTATATCATAACTATAGAAGTAAAGTTTGGTGTAGGAAATCTCCCTCTTTCTCACTATGCGTCTTCTTTTCTCATTTTCCTTTAGCACTAGTTCTCTGCGACAGCCAGCAGGTTCTTTGTCACCTCACCTGTCGATACTCAGGAGGGATGGCATGTCAAGCTGGGAAGGGTCCCAGTATTAATACACACTGGAGGTTACCCAGCACCCCCCAGGGGCCTTGTGCGCCGGGGCCCCCTGTGACCGCCGGCTGACAGAGTGCTCTTTAATACCCAATCGACAGTATCGACGTCTCCCCCCGACACAAGGCCCGCAGAGCTTGCGGAACCACCCCCTGTGTATGATTTTATTGATCCAGAGCCCTGGGACCCAGGCCCTGTTGACATGCACAGTTTCACTGCTCCATAATGGACAGATTAAAAAGGGGATTACAACACAGGGGGCAGATAGCGGGCCCAGCAGGGCAACACACTGCCTCATCTGATGAGCAGATGAACATGTGATATTGTGATCCTCCTGCAAGCATGACTTCCTGTTCGATTAGAACTCTTTTTTTTAGTGTTATTTTTTGGGTTTTGATTTATTGATCAGATATAGTCGAGGGAAAATGAGGCGTAAGGGGAACAAGTGAGAGCCTGACTCAAAACTATATCGTCCATGTGAGCACTATGGCTCAATATCACCAAAATGCCATAGCTTTTTTTGTAGATTATTGTTTATCTAAACCAGGGGTGGCAAACGCCGGTCCTGGAGAGCCATAGCCTTGCAGTTCAACTCCAATCCTAATAAAAAAAACTCACTTGACTGTGGCTTCCTAGTAAACCTTCAGGCTTTGATCCAAAAGCTCTCCAGCCTTCCAAAATGTAGATGAGTTTTTAACGGTTAACGTCAATTCATGTCTTGAGACCGTAATCAATAACATTGCTTCCTCTGGTGAAAAAGTCTAGCCTGTTGTCATCTTTTTGGTGGCTCAGTAGTGCACAACACTGAAATCTCCACAACACAACAAATTCAAGACAACACAATGCAGTGCTAATTTTGTTGTGTTGTGGCTTGTTTCCATTGTGCTTGTGCTAATTTAATTTTGTTGTGGCTTGTCTCTCTTGTGTTGTGCTAATTTGGTTGTGTTGCAACTTGTTTCCATTGTGTTGTGCTAATTTGGTTGTGTTGTGACTTGTTTTCATTGTATTGCGGTTTGTTTCTATTGTGTTCTGCTAAATTTGTTCTGTTGTGACTTGTTTTAATTGTGTTGTGACTTGTTTACATTGTGTTGTGCTAATTTTGTTGGGTTGCGACTTGTTTCCGTTATGTTGCAACTTGTTTCCATTTTGTGTTGCGACTTGTTTCTGTTGTGTTGTAGCTTGTTTCCATTGTGTTGCGGCTTGTTTACAATGTGTTGTGCTAATTTCATTGTGTTGTGACTTGTTTCCGTTGTGTTGTGGCTTGTTTCTATTGCGTTGCGCTAATTTCATTGTGTTGCAGCTTGTTTTAGTCGTGTTGCGGCTTGTTTCAGTTGTGTTGCAATTTGTTTCTGTTGTGTTGTGCTAATTTTGTTGTGTTGCGACTTGTTTGCGTTGCGGCTTGTTTCCGTTGTGTTGTGGAGATTTCATTGTGTTGTGCACTATTGGGCCACCGTACTTCTCATTAACATTAAATCCACCAACATATTTGTTTATAACTGTTTTCATTTGTAAACTATGCTTGATCTGTGCAGATTTCTCTCCTGATTCAGATGAGACATATTTTTTACTGAAGAAACAATATTATGGATAGAGGACTTGTCATGTGGATTACTTGTGGATTATCGTGATGTTTTTATCAGCTGTTTGGACTCTCATTCTGACGGCACCCATTCACTATGTCATTTCTCAAAATTTTTCCAAATCTGTTCTGATGAAGAAACAAACTCATCTACATCTTAGATGGCCTGAGGATTAATTTTTTTTAAAACTATTCTTTTAAATCTACTGTTTTATAAACACTGCCTATTCAGACATACTACACAATTTTTGATATGCTGTGCAGCAGAAGTCAGGATATTCAGACATAGGGAGTGTCTTAATGGTGCTACATGGGTTGGTGGCTTGTAAATCTGTCTCCAGAGGTCTGCCACTATACCACATACTATTTGTTCAATTTCAAGCACCAGCACACCTGGTTGCTCTCAGCAACTGATGACGTGAGATCCCTAATTACCTGATGCAGGTCTATAGTATGTAGAACGTTGATGTGAGCTCCCTAAGGTTTGGGTTAGGTTTGCTGATCCAAAATAGCTTGCTGAGTTAACACTGACGAGAGGAAGGCATAGTAAACTTGACATCAGCCTTGATTCTAAGCTACCACAGTATTTTCATGCCACTTTAAAAAAAGACATCACAAAATCAATAATCTAAAAGGCCTAGTCACTGTTAAAATTAAATGTTTTACAAAAATGCCTTTTTTAAGTCTATGTGACATAAGTGGTTCAACCGTAATTTTTTGAAGCTACAAGAATACTCTTTGTACACAAAATTAGCACTTTTTTAACAATGTCCTTATTACCTTTTGGCGTTGAATGTGGTAGTTGCATTGCTGTCTATGCAGGGTCAGAAAGCTCTCAGATTTTATCAAAACTATCTTAACTTGTGTTCTGAAGATAAACAAAGCTCTTACGGGTTTGGAACGACATTAGGATGAGTAATTAATGACATAATGTTTATTTTTGGGTGAACTATCCCTTTAAAGCAGCTATCTTTGAAACAGTTCTGAAGCTGTGCTGAAGCTGTTTTCCTTATCTCATAAATGCATTGGTTCGGATTGGCATGGCATCAGCTCTCATGCTCTCAGGGCATGAGTTGAGCTGGAAAGTTTGGACTTAACTCTAGGTGTGATTGATTGGCTGTGCTGATGGTGTGTGGCTCCCCACCGCTGCAGGCATATGGAGGCTGCATGTCCGAGCAGCTGTGCTCTCAGGGCGGCACTGAGAGGGCGCAGGGGCACTAACACCACCATCACACACCACCGCCCCAATGACTCCACCGGAGAGCATCACCCTTCTGCTTTTAAAGCCTGTGTGGCATTTCTGCTTCTTACAACTTCCATCAATAATCTCGGTGTCACCAAGAAAAGATAAATAACGGCATAGTTCATCCAAAAATGAAATATTCTCGTAGCCTCGGAAAACTACGGTTGAACAACAGGTGCCACGTGGACTATTTTAACGACGTACTTACTACCTTTCTGGGTCTTGAATGTGTCAGTTGCATTGCTGTCTATGCACGGTCAGAAAGATCTCGGATTTCATCAAAAATATCTTAATTTGTGTTTCGAAGATGAACAAAGGTCGTACAGGTTTGGAACAACACAAGGGTGAGTTATTAATGACAGAATATTAATTTTGATGTAAACTATCCCTTTAATATTACTCGTTTATTCTCATATTGCTACAAATTATGAGATGGAAGTTTTTTGACATAACCTAACTGTTTTGAACTGAAATACACAGAGTACACGCAGAGCTAAACAAGATGAGCATTTGAGGTTAAAAAGTTTATAAATCGTCAGTTTTTTTTTTAAAAAAACAATCGTTTTGCTAGATAAGACCCTTCTTCCTCGGCTGGGATCATTTAGAGGTGTTTGAAGCTGCATTTAAACTGCATTTTGGAAGTTTAATCTCGCCGGCACTATAGAAGTCCACTATATAGAGAGAAATCCTGAAATGTTTTCCTCAAAAAAAAAAACAGAATTTCTTTACTACTGAAGAAAGAAAGACATGATCTTCTTGGATGATAAGGGGGTGAGCAAATTATCTGTAAATTTTTGTTCTGGATCTTGAAATGGGACTTTATTCTCATAGTTTTGATTTTATTCTCAAAATATTACTAAATATGGCACTATCATTGCAGTGCTGCTTTCCTTATCTTATAAATGCATTAGCTTGTACCAACATGGCATCAACTGTAATACTGGAACGACATGAGGGATACGCAAATGATAACAGAATTTTCATTTATGGAACTATCCATAGGTGAATGATCCCCTTAAACAATCTTTTAAAGTTCCAGTAGAAAGCCCAAGTCCAAATCACCGTTGTGCAAATGTACGTACCTTTGCCAATCGCTCATGCCAAAGACCGTAATAAGTGTCTGCTGGAATTTGTGCCTACTAAGGTACCTTACAACTTACGGCGGATGCTGGCAAGGCGCCCTGGTCATGATGCTGTCCCGCAGCTCAACCGGCCCCACTGCCCATTCATCACTCTCCATTCAGGACCTTGCGCCCTCCTGGCCCTTGCATTTTTACCACGCCATTAAAATGCTTGTCAGCTCATTCAAGGATAGAAAATTGTTGCAAACAAAAGAATCCAGAATTCGGCTTACACAGGGAGAAAAAAGTGCCGCTTCAGACCGACTCGCTTCTGGGATCTGTGAGCATTCCAGCCGCTAAATGCACGAATCTAAAGCTCTTAGGGATGCAGCGTAGATCCAAGGACACAGGAGAATTTGAACAATGACCTTCAGTAATGGTCAGTCCTCTCAGCATGCCTTCATATTGTTTTATGATGAGGGGAAAAAATCAGCCTTGGTCAAGGATTTCAGACTCACACGCACGTTCTTTCACAACGGCCCTCGTACATTCACAATCATGATGTATGTGCTCTTCGCAGGCCGCGTTTAACACCTAAAATCCTCTGCTCAAATTAGTTTTCTGTGTTTTCAAGGATATAGCCCTCTTTTTTTAAATCATCATTTTCATTATTTCTACTCAATTTTACCCTTCATCCATATCGCCTATCAGACAAATGCTGCAGCAGCATCTTCCTAAATGGAGTGACTTCATATTTTAATTTAGTGTTTGCTGTTAAAAGTGAGCGTGAGGGAGAGAGTAAGAAGAAGGGGGAAAAAAGTAAAAAGGTGGTGATTTGTGGCGATAAGTTCAAGCGCAGATCCGCGAGGTTAAAAGTTAAAGTAATTCATTACGGCAGATAGTGGTGTGATATTCTTCATTCTGACGCCCGGCACGAGGCGCCCAATCACGGCCATCGGCCTGGAATCCGGATGCAGAGATAATGGCAGAATTGATGGTCATATTTTACAGTGGGTCATGGCAGAGCAGAGTGTTGAACATTGTAATTACAAGTTTGGTGGAGGGGAGAGATGTGGAGAGAGGTGTGGGGGGAATGAGAGGTCTTTGTCTGGCCTTAGACAAGCAGGCAGCTTAATTGAATGGTAACCTCTGGAAGTGTTGTGCTAACGCAGCCGTGAGAGAAAGAGCGAGAGAGAGAGAGAGAGAGAGAGAGAGAGAGATGTGCTGAGTGTGGCTTTTGAGGGTGCTCACTCGTCTGTTCACTTGTCTTGTGCTGCCCATGTGTCTGATAAAGCACTGGCCTGATCTGCACATCAGCACTGCATGCACAAGACTGAGTCCTGGTTGTTCATGCATTACATAAATATTCACTGGACAAACTTTTGATTTGCTTGGAGATTTTGTAGCTTATATCAAAATACCAAAACAAATAGATTTCATATGTAATTTTGATTTTTATCATATATTTTGGGCTTTAGGCCTGTCTTTGTTACCAGTTCCCACCTAAAGGCAACATTTTTAAAAGAATAGTTAACCCAAAAACGTTTACTCAGCTCACCCTCATGTTATTACAAACCTTTATAAATTTCTTTATGTTGAAGACAAAAGAAGACATTTTGAAGTTACTTGGTAACTAAAATAATTGCTATTTTATGACATCATACTGCTTAGGCCCCACCCACAACTGCTGCTGGACTGTCTCGTATTAGCATATTACCGCCCTCAGCCAGTTGTACGCTGTCCGCCATTTTCTCTGAGCTCAAGCAGCTGTAGCGACAACAGTGTCTTGTTAGCACTGCAGGTGTTTTGTAGTTGGATGAAATGCAAAAGTAAACATAAGAGTCTAGGGACATAAGGACACTAAGGATACAGTGGATTAGTTTTGTTTTTGATGGTAACATGCCACCAAATACACAAGCAAAAAGAAGATGGGGCGGGGTGAGAAGTAGCTTATTATCATTTAAAGAAACATGTACTGAAATGGGTTGCTGTGAACAGAGCTGTTTTTGACAAGGTAAAAAGGGTGTTGTTTTACATAATCTTTGAGGAATTTTAACTAAAGTATTTTGCAGACATATCACAAAGACCCTAAAGAATAATTTCTTGTGGAAAATGGGCTTCCGATGTGCTCTTTAAGAGTTTACTGAGGGAAAACACACTCGATAATGTGTTCCCTAATCTTGGTTCTTGTGAAGTGACCAGTTAGTGTAATGAATACTTAACTAAATCAAGTCTGAATAAACTGAATAACTGAATCAACACTTACTAAATTACAAATGATTACTCTCAATAATGTGCATCTTGAAATGAAGCGTGAAATTATATATTATACTTAGATCAGTGTAGTTACTACCTTGTTTTCATTTGTGTAACTAAAGTATTAGTTCATTTCCAAAGACCTCCATGTCATACAAGATGTTCATGTCTTTCTGTCCTAGGTTGATATAAATTAATTTTTTTTAGGTTTTTGAGAAAAACAAGATTTTTCTCCACTTTGTTGACTTCAATGGGAATCAGTGGGTTGAAGGACTCTAGTGAAATGATTAGTCATTTTTTTAAATAAATAAATCAATAAATATATCTTTTTAACCACAAATGCTCATCTTGCACTAGCTCGACTTCACAAATTACGTAGCTACGTTAGAAAGTTCCCCGTGTTTACAAAGCGAACGTGCAAAGAAAGTCAAGCACCCTTTACAAAAAAGGTAAAACAATGATGTCGGATGGTTTTGAAGTTGGAGGATAAAATAAGATAGAGTTTTTCGCCCCTACCCTACCTTTTTGAACCGAAGTATACAGATGAAGAACTAACCACGCGCTATCTTTCTATTCTTTCTATTATCAGGAAATCTTTATTCTGGAAGTGAACTGATACTTTAAAGATATACATGCTGCCTAACAAGGACATCTTAATTTGGTGCCTTTGGATAAGAGAATATCATATAATGTATTGGGACAAGTTTAAAAAAATCAACAAAGCTGTATGTACCACTTACACCAATCAAAAGTTTGGACTCCTTTTGGAAAAAATAATACTTTTATTCAGCAAGGACAGATTAAATTGATCAAAAATCAAAAATGACAGTTAAGAATTTATAATCTTACTCTTTTTTTTCCCAAATAAATGCTATTCTTATGAATTTTGTGTTCATCAGGAATCCACAAAACATATTAGGAAGCACAACTGTTTTGGGTCAATACAGTTAGGGTATGTTGAAAAACTGTCATCTCATTTTCTCCTCCAACTTCAAAAATGCCCTACATCGCTGTTACATTTTTTTGTAAACGGTGTTTAACCTCCTTATATGTTCACTTTGTAAACACTAGGTCGGTATTTCTGCAGCAATGTAGGACAATTGTTGGAGGAGAAAATGAGATGGGAGTTTTTCAACCTACCGTAACTGTGTTGACCCGGATTACACAGAGTTCACATGTGCATCACAGAGCTAGACAAGATGAGCATTTAATTTTCAAAAGTATATAAATTGTACATTTTTTTTTTTAGAAAATAACAGATTATTTCGCTAGATAAGGCCCTCGACTAGGATCGTTTAGAGCCCTTTGAAGCTGCATTGAAACTCATTTTGGAAGTTCAAACTCATGGGCACCATGGAAGTTGACTATATGGAGAAAATTTCTGGAATGTTTTTCTCAAGAAACATAATTTCTTTACGACTGAAGAAAGAAAGACACAAACATCTTGGATGAAAAGAGGCTGAGTAAATTATCTGTAAATTTTTGTTCTGTAAGTGAATTTCTTCTTTAAGAGAAATAAATACGGAAGTAAGCCTCAAAGCCCCATATATATGGGTACAGTATGAGAGTATACTGAAAATAAATCTTATGAAAGTGCTGGAAATACTTTTCCTCCTCATTTCATATTTCTTTTTTTACAGAGATGAATGGAGGCACTTTTTAAAGGACTCTTGATGAAGGCCAGAGTATGTACTTCTCATCTCCCCTCTTTATTTCTTCACTTTCTTTAGCCTAAACACCAAACACTCACAGCCAGAGATGAAATGACCCTGTAAAGCTAGGTCTCCCACTCCACTGCCACAGCACCGTCCCCTGACACCACCTCATCTGCCTCAGAACCCCTCACTTGGACACCAATGACCTTCCGGCCCTCCGACTGCTGGCCTGGACTCCACAAACAACAGCCCTCAATGTCCTCATGTCCCCTCATCTCTCTCATTCTTTCTCTCTATGTGTTTTCTACTCGTCCCTCGCTCCTATTTTCTACTCTCAATCGAGCTGAATGGATTGCAGACTCATCATAGCCCTCGTTTTAGACTCTTCCTCTCTTTCATTTTCTTCATCTCCTGTCTCTCCATTTTTTCCCCTTTATCCCATAATCTATTTCTTTCTCTCTTGGACAGTTTCTTTTCCAATGTTCTGCCGTAATAGCAGAAGGGAGAGCCTGCAGTTATAGCAACAGGGACAATTTAGTTCTGTATGGGATATTTCTGTGTGTGTGTGTGAGGGTGTGTGTCATGTACACATACATAGACACTGTCCCAGCTCAGCACAAACACTTCACTGGTCTTGATGAGCCAATTTCATTTCATCTCCGGATACTCATTTCCCTTTAATGAAAAACACAACAATTACCTCAATGCTCTGAATAGCCCTCAGAATTGGTTGAGGTAATGATTTTTTTTTTTTTTTTATGGGTAAGGCAGAGGTGGACTTTGTCTCTGCCTTTCTTTAGTTTTGTAAGGCACTGGTTAGGACAACTAGATTTAAATTTAAATGTCATAGACAAAAGTATTCGTTACATGATTTTAAACCAAGGAGATGCTCTGTTCACTCGATACTATCTTGTAAGTGAACAGTTTAGACCTACTTATAGGCAACAAATGTTATACATGTGTTATAAAAATGCAAATATAGTAGAAAAAACAGCATGTTGCTAAAATGTTGACTAAAACTGATAAGTTTTAATTAAATTTATCTTTTTTATTGATACTATTAAAAAAATTAATTGTACTACTGTTTGGGTAATTTTATATACAATACACTACTAGTTTTTGAACAGTAAAGAAGTCTTTTCTGCTCACCAAGCCTGCATTTATTTGATCCAAAGTACAGCAAAACAGTAAAATTTTTACATATTTTTACCATTTAAAATAACTGTTTTCTATTTGAATAGATTTTAAAATGTAATTTATTCCTGTGATTTCAAAGCTGATTTTTGAGCATCTTCACTCCAGTCACATGATCCTTCAGAAATCATTCTAATATTCTGATTTGCTGCTCAAAAAAAACCAAAGAACATTTTTATTATTATTATGTTGAAAACAGTTGAGTAGAATTTTTTCAGCTTTCTTTAATGAATAGAAAATTCAGAAGAACGACATTTAAATAGAAATCTTTTGTAACAGTATACGTGTCATTAATATTAATTTCTAAAATTTCTTTCTCAAAAAATAAATAAATACAAATTATACTGACTTCAAGCTTTTGAATGGTATAGTGTATAATGTTGCAAAAGCTTTTTATTTCAGATAAATGCTGATCTTTGGATCTTTCGATTCATCAGAGAATCTTGAAAAAAATGAACTCAGCTGTTTTAAATATTGATAATAAAAAAAAAATCTTGAAAAGCAAATCAGCATATTAGAATGATTTCTGAAGGGTCATGTGACACTGAAGACTGGAGTAATGATGCTAAAAATTTAGCTTTGAAATCACAGGAATAAAGTACATTTTAATATATATTCAAATAGAAGTTATTTTAAGTATAAAAAAAATCAAAATTTAGCTGTTTTTGCTGTACTTTGGATCACATAAACGCAGGCTTGGTGAGCAGAAAAAACTTTAAAAAAAAACAAACATTTAAAATCTTACTGTTCAAAAATGCTTTTGAAGTGTATATAAAAAAAACATATATAATAAAAAACAAATAATACAAAGTTCAAAAGAACAGTATTTATTTGAAATTGTATCATTGTAAATGTGTCTTTCTCTTTTGATCATTTTAATTTTTCCTTGATGAATAAAATAAAAAATATGACATAAAATAAAGCAAATAAAATACATATCCTATTTTGAACGTTAGTCTGTAATTTGACATTCATTTATAATGAACATTTTTGCCCACCATTTTAGATTTTTTTACATTTTAGATTTAGGTTTTTTTTTTATTTTCTGTAAAAGATACACACAGTGCTTGCTTTGAATTTTGGCTCAAATGTGGTATAATTATAAACAGCCTTTGCATTAGGATTGCACCTAATGACACCTTAAAGCGCTTCTTATGTAGTCAGGTCAGTAGGTTGTGGAATTGAGCTAATCGTGCTGTCTCTTGTTTGTCATCTTAAGGTTTGCTGAAATACTCCATGATGTGGTTGCCATGGAAAGCTGATTTGTTGATGCCTCAGTCATCAGTCTCAGTTGACCTGGCTAACCTGGCTGCAGGGCCCAAGCTAACCTTCACCCAGCACCCTCCTTTGTAATCCACTGCCACTTTGCATCACTGTAATGGACTTCTCGAGGATCCTCTGACTCCAGTTTGACCTTTTCCTCTTGTAGGTATAGAAGCGGGCTGCTCAGGTGCTGAAGATTTGTCTCGTTTTTGTTCTCAGACTCAAAGGATCTTCAGCTGTCTTTGTATGTTGAAGGTTAAGCATAAATGATACTTTTCTTAAATACGGTACAAAATAAGGCTTTAAAAGTTTTCTTTTTTCACAGTAATATTTCACAGAAAATATTATTTGATTTTATTTACTACATATTAGGTTTGCAACCCTGTTACCAAAGCAAAACAACATGTGTGTGTTTAAAACAAACATCAAAGTTAAATTACATAAATATCAAAAATACATTTAGAGGTGGTAAAATATTTTCAGAAAGTGCTTCAGAAAGAAGTCTATATCCTCCCCAAGGCTTTCCCAAATTTATTTGGTCATAAATACACTAAACAACAGTAATATTACGAAATATTATTACAATTCAAAATAATTTTCTGTTTTATCTATTTTTAAAATTATTTTCTATTTTTTCCATTTCTATTTAAAATGTTAATGAATTTACTCTAGTCTTCACTGTTCTTCAGAAATCATTCTAAAATACTGATTTGCTGCTCAAGAAATATTTATTATTATCACACATACTGAAAACAGTTGTGCTGCTTAATATTGTTATTTCAACAAAATTTGTGACAGTATAAAAACCTGATAAACATAAAATAAACAGAAATAAATATTAAATTAAATTACAATTTTTTTATTTTCAAATTTAATTTAATTGTTTAAAAAAATCTAAAACAAAATAGCACTTTTGCAAGCAACAATGTTGCATATTTAGCCTAAATTAGGCTCTTACTCAAAAATAAAATAAAATTAAATTAAATTAAACATTAAAATAAAAAATAAATAAATAAAATGTCATATCTAAAATTAATTAAATTAAATTTAAAAAATCTTAAACAAAATAGTACTGTTGCAAGCAACACTGTTGCATATTTAGCCTAAATTAGGCTATCACTCAAAATAAAATAAAAATTAAATTAAACATAAAAAAAACTTTTAAAAAACATCTAAAATAAAATAGCACTGTTGTAAGCAACATTGTTGCATATTAAGCCTAAATTAGGCTATCGCTGAAAATAAAATGAAATTAAACATTAAAATAAAAACTTAAGTAAAATAAAAATAAAATATCACGTCTAAAATTAAATTAAATTAGATAATTAAAACAAAATACAACATCTAAAGTAAAATAGCACTGTTGCAAGCAACACTGCAGCATATTTAGCCTAAAAAAAAGAAATTAAACATTAAATAAAAAATTCCAAATAAAAATAAAATATCACATCTAAACTTAAATGAAAAATATGAATAAAATAAAAATATTGCATCTAAAATTAAATAAATTTAATTTAATTAAAATGAAAAAAAAAAAAATACAATTAAAAAAAATAATAGTCTAAATTTGGCTATCACTCAAAAATAAAATAAAATGAAATTAAACATTAAAATAAAAAATCTAAATAAAATATCACATCTAAAATTAAATTAAATTAAAGAATAAAATAAAATTAAATTAAATTAAACATTAAAATAAAAAATCTAAATAAAATAAAATCACACCACAAAATATGGCACACCACAGTGGTACCATATTGATGAAAAGTGCCAAATATTTCTCGCTCATGTTTTCTTTTTCTCTCTCCTTCGTTTCTTGCATTTTGGACAGTGGTGTGACGGCAGCACAGGAAGAGAGAGAAACGGTGTGTGAGTGTGTGTGTTTTGAGACAGCGTGTCAGATCACGCTTTAATGGCTTTTTAAACGGAGACAGCTAGGTGTCAAACATGCCACTGTTTAATTAATTTTGTTTGTCCTGTGCGGCTTTTGATAGTCACGGGCTGCCGGGTCTCCCCGTTGTGTAGAAAAGACAGAATGAAGGTAGAACTGTTGCATACAGGGAATGGGCCTGTCTGCAGGGTCACGGCCCTCATAGTGCAGCAAACAACCCGCGGAGTGAGAGTTCACGTCATGAAACTGTCTCACATACATCAAATAATGCATTTCGTTCCAAAACATGAGTATGAAAAGCTCTAGCATAATGTAACCCGGTTTGACATGTTGATGTTTGCTATTTTTCGTGCCACTATATGTGTGTGTGCGCATTTTGCGGTGTGATTTTATGAGTGCAAGCACGCATGACCGTGTGCATCCTGAAGTGCATATTTGTGCTTTATGATGCAGCACTGAATTGTTTGTTTGTGTGGTTGTAGCATGTTTGCACTCAGCGAATGCAGGTGCACTTTGTGTGTGTGTGTGTGTTTGCAAGCCACATTGCATTCTGTTTGTGCGTTTTGTGCGTTGTGTGGGTATTTGCATGAAGACAGAACAGACTACAAGATCTGGTTTCTCTGGCGCTGTTTGATTATTCATAGAAAATTGTATTGGGGGGCTTGTGAAAGTGGGGAGGGGAGGTGTGGGGTAAATAAATAATAAACAATCACAGCACCCCTCACTGCACACACCATGAGGAGCCAATCGCTGTGTCGGCCAAACGACTTGGAAATTGTGTGTAATGAGTAGGAAAAGATTAGACGCAGCTCTTGCTAGCCTGTAAATTGACATTAGTAAAAGAAAACTCTTTACCAGGCGGGCTCGCAGCGCTAATTTAGTCCATAAGACGAGAGGGTAAAAGGAAATAAGCCTTAAAAAAGAAAATAAGGGGAAAAACAAACACGGGGAAAAAAAGAGCGTGCAATTTAGGTGCGGTGTGTCCTGTCTTGTCTTGATTTTACTTCCATCTTATTACCAAGTTATACGGCGTAATGCAGAATCAGATTAGCCGTGGAGAGGAGCAGATTGCTGTGTTGTTTTGGCATGGTGTTATTCGTGCGGGCCGCCTCTGCCTGTGACCCAAACGGAGGAGAAGTCATGCATGAAATGCAGTGGAAATGAACACCCAGGTCCCTGCATGGCGCCACTGCAAGTGCATTAAACTGAGCGCTGCTGCTCCACCGCTGCACAGGTGCTCTGCTCACAGCGTCATGGTGCGTTGACTTCCTCTCCTATTGTTTATTATGTTCAGTGTCTGAATAAAAGCATTTATAGAAAGAGATATACAGTAAGCTAAGCTCTGTTTCAAATCCTAGTGAAATGCCTTGCTATCTACCTAACGGACTGATTTGGAACGCTGTCCATCGCAACTTATGTAAATCAAGAATTTCAACTCAGAACTGGTTTCAGTATAGTTTGGCATCAGCATGCATTATTCATTTTTAACTCATTACACAGCAATATTTTATGATGGTTTTGATCCCAACAAAGGCTGCATTTGCTCTAAAATACTGCAAAAACAGTAATGTTCTTAAATATTATTACAACTAAATAACTGTATATATTATATGTAACTTATTCCTGTGATGGCAAAGCTGAATTTTCAGCAGCGATTACTCCAGTCTTCAGACTTTCTGAAAGAAAATTTAGTCAAAGTTATAAATAAAGGTTGTTGGAGATATTAAAACTTTGAAGATCAAATGAAAACAGGAAAGACTGCAATGGGATCTGAAATACGATTTTGATATTTGCTGAATTTGTCATGAATAATTGTATTATTATAATTTCTAAAGATTGGCAAAAATCATGAGATTGAATATTTACTTACTTACGCTTTACGTTATTTCAGTCACTTCTTTTAGCTTTAGTGTAATGAAAACATAAAATCTAAATATAGCTGCAAGCAGCAATTACCTGCTTTAAGTGCCTTAGGGCATTTAAGCACATGAAAGCCTCTAACCACCTAAATCAATGATTAAAAAAGCAGTTTTGTCAAATCCAGGTAATTTACCATAGAAATATTATGTTTTTTTAACATTTATGGCTGTTATAGTGCCAGCTGTGGTCCGATTTCCTTTAGGCTTTATAGGATTTTGAGTAGGACATTTTGTGGAGGACAGACCCCTTTTCTAAACCACCCCGTTATAGTGTAAATATCATAACATAACATTTTTTTTGATAATTATTGACCTAGAGAGTCCAGAGAATTGTACTGCAGTGTTTTTTTCCACACTGAGCAAAAAACCTAGGACTAGTTCGCAAAAGTAGGTTTTTGACATCTTTTTAATCATTTAAGAAATGATTTGATTGAGAGCAGTGATTCTAGAGGCAAAGTTGTCCAGAATGAGGAGTTCTGTTGTGTGATATGAACATCGTGCAACGCACAATCATTTATGCCCTTGAAAAATGCGATATCGCCCCCCCAGTGGCCGATTTCTTTTGAACTTTTGAGGCTGTGAGTCGATCAGGCCCACTGAGTTTCGTTCTAATCAGCCTCCGTTAACCTTGTCTAAGAGGTCTAATTTGTCGGCCAAAGTCAGACACTTTTTTTGAAGTACACAGATGTCCTTATAGACACTTGTGGCACTTTGGACCAAGGCCGTGCACACCGATTTCAATGTTCCAAATTGTTGTGCAGTTATAGCCATTTTTATGTGTTTTTTTCCCTAATAGCACAACCAAGTGGCCAAGCTCCGCAATTTTTTTCCCCTATGACCTCAGATTGAGCTCTTACATAAATGTTTGGTAAAGATATCTCATTCCATTCAGGAGTTTTAGGCATTTTCCTAAAAGTGGTCCTGCCCCTTTCGAAACGCTTAGGCGTCCTTTTGCGACGGTGAGTCGAAAGTTCAACTTTTTTTGATAATTATTGATATTCACTCTCCAGAGAATCTTTCTGTACTGGTTTGGTTCCGATCAGGTAAAAAACCTAGGAGTAGTTTGCGAAAGTAAATTTGTCAAAAAATGCTTAATACCTGAAAATTTCACTCGGCTCACGATCAAATCAGATGGGGTCATGCGTTTTGTCCGGCTTGAATGCGGAAGTCTCGCCCGACTGTAAAAATGCTTTACATTTTGGTCTTTGGTGTTTCTAGAGTTGATAACTTTAAACCTATAAAAATGATTGTAAAAAAGCACATGGCGCCATAGTTTCATCACTGTACAGTATCGCAATGTATTGCCTTTTTGCAGTGACTTTGGCAGCCAACAACAACACAACTGAACCCTGTGCACATCTTTATATTTAGTTATATTGAAAAAGTTTCTGAATTATTAATTAAGTCGATCTTTTTACTCTGTTTTAACACAGATTTCTATGGAGACCAAAACACAGGTTACAACCTAGATAGAATCCATCATTGCGGCGTTCATCGGTTACTTAGGAAAAAGGTGGATACATGGAAATATTTAACATGGTCGCACACAAGGGTATCCTTGGCATCAAAAAGTTTGAAATGCACCATCAGACCGTGTCTGGTAGAGAAACAATACGGTTTCGAAAGGGTTAACGTGTGCCGTTTCGAACGAGTGGACTGTGTGAGAGAAATTGTGTGTAAAATGTTCCAGATTTGAGCTGCATGTATGTGAGGAGGAAAGAGGCTCCAGGGCAGACGCTTTGCTACAGTCATTACCGTTTCCACACTGGGCTCCGTCGTTACTGAAAATTTCTGTTTGCTTTAATCTCTTGAAAGCGACTATGCCAGCAGCAACTCTGGTAATGAATGCTATGACAGACTATGTGAGGCCGAGGCTTCTCGCAGTGAAAGAAGTAGGCACAAGCAGCGAGAAATGGTCAAAAACTCCCTCCCTTTGCCATTTTCCTCCTCTTTTTAAAGGGCCGTGTTGTGGGACTGCTGAAAAGGGTTCATGTTTTCCAGAGCAGTTGAAGGAGTAAACATCCACTGATCCCGGAGTCCCGTCGCCACCCACAGCAATTCTTGTATCTAGGCAGTCGGAATAATAACAGTTTTCATAATGGCGATAATAGCAGACGATTACAAAAGATAGAGGAGGAAAAACACGGGGTTGGGATGGGGGGAGGCAGAGAGAGTATAGATTTCACTTGTGTCGTGCAACACAAAGGATTGCATAATTTGGCCCCTTTTCTTCCTCTCTCCATTTACCTCCATCTCTCCTTTCTCCCTCGTTTTCTCTCTCTCCTACAACCCTCCCCAACTCTTTCTGGCTAATTTAAAATTTGTCAAACCAGGGCGTCTTCTGGATCGCTGGCCTTTGATATTTTGCGCACTCCATTTGCTACAAACAAGCCGCAGGCCCTGGTTCCTGCTGACTGCTGCAGAAGAGCGTCGGCTCCATTTATCTTGCCCCGGCCGCTGAATGCTTACTCATTAGAGAGGGCCTCACCAGGTTAACCCTCCCATCTCCAACAGCATCCCGCTAGCATCTCCCCCAACAAACACTATCATTATGAACACACATACACACACACATGCACACAAACAGCCCACCGGTAACCACACACCCAGAGGCAAGCAAAGGTCTCTAAATGGACATGCTATGACTTATTTAGATTAGTTCAGCGGTGCACCGCTTGCCACTGAGAGCCGAACTGAGAAGCGCCGGTGAGGATACTAGTTGTTTGTGTTAATGGCAGGGATTTTTTTTCACTGAAATCGAGTGTGTGTTTGTCCTCGGTAAATAACAGCGGTGTACTTTTGTATTACGAAATTGCAAAAACCAAATTTTTTTTTTTAATGGGGAATGTTTTGAATATTAAAGACATTGCAGTCCTTTTAAGGAGTAGTATTAGTTAACAATACTTAGCATTTACTAATCTTAATGTTATGTTCAACATTTACTAATACATTTTAAATTGTATCCTTTATCATTAGTTCATGCGCTGCAAACTAACAAACAAGTAAATTATATACAGTGCCTTGCGAAAGTATTCATACAAAACATATTCATTTTATGTTGCAGCCCTACATTAAACTGCTTTAAATCCCACATCAATATACAATCCATACATTATAATGACAAAGCAAAAAACAGGTTTTTAACAACTTTGCAGATTTTTAAAAAATAAAACACTGAAATAAATACATTGCATAAGTATTCATACCCTTAGCTCAGTACTTTGTTGAAGCACCTTTACAGCCTCAAGTCTTTTTGGGTATGATGCGACAAGTTTTGCACATCTGCATTTGGCAATTATCTGCCATTTTTATCCTCACCTCTTCACCTCAGGTTGGATGGGCACAGATGCACATTTTCAAGTTTCTCCAGAAATGTTTGATGGGGTTCAAGCCTAGGCTCTGGCTGGACCACTCAACTACATTCACAGAGTTGTCTATAAGCCACTCTTAGGGTCATTGTCCAGTTGGAAGGTGAACCTTCAGCCCAGTTTGAGGTTCTGAATGCTCTGGACTGGGTTTTCATTAAGGCTATCTCTATATATTTAACTGTGTTGAGCTTTCCTTCTACTCTGATGAGTCCTTCGGTCCCTGCCACTGAAAAACAACCCCACAGCTTGAGGCTGCTACCACCACAGTTTACTTTTGGGATGGTGCTCTGCAGGTGATGAGCAGCCCCTGGATTCCTCCATACATAATGCTTGGAATTGAGGTTAATCAGACCAGAAAATCTTGTTTCTCACAATCTGTGAGTTCTTTCGATGCATTGTTGCAAATTCCAAGTGGGTTTTTATTTGTCTTCACCGAGGAGAGGATTGGGTTTGGACACACCGCCATAAAGCCCAGATCGGTGGAGTGTTGCAGTGATGCTTATCCTTCTGTAGGTTTCTCCATCTGCTTCTTGGTCACCACTCTAACCAAGGCTCTTCTCCGTCAGTCGCTCAGTTTAGACAGGAGGCCAGCTCTAGGAAGAGTCCTGATTGTTTTAGACTTCTTCCATTATGGAGGCTACATTCATCTGTGAACCTGCCATGCAGCAGAATTTTTTTTCTGAAAACCTCCCCAGATCTGTGTCTTGACACAATCCTGTCTCTGAGCTCTACAGGCAGTTCTTTTGACCTCAGGGCTTGGTTTTTGCTCTGATATGCATTTTCAGCTGTTAGACCTTTTATTTAAAGGTGTGTGCCTTTCCAATCATACTCATTCAAATGAATTTGCTACAGGTTAACTCCATTTAAAGTGTAGTAACTTCTACAAGTGATGTAAAGGTTTATGAGAAAAGGGTATAAATACTTATGAAATGCAATCATTTTAGTTTTTTGTTTCTAATAAATTTGCAAAGTTACAAACCTGTTTTGTGCTTTGTCATTATGGTGCTTGGAGTGTAGACTGATGTGGAAAGAAGTCATTTAAAGCTGTTTAACATAAGGCTGCAACATAACAAAACATAAAAAATGAATACTTTCGCAACTTTATTTACTAAAATAAGCAAAGATTAATAAATGCTGTAAAAATATATTGATCAGTGCTAGTTCATCTTGGCTAATGCATTAACTGTTAACAAATGGGACCTTATTGTGTAAACTATTACCCTTCTGTCAACCGTTGACTTTTGTAATGTGACATTTTTGAGTGAAACATCTGGATTTGATTCGGATCAGGGATGCACGCAATTGGTGGTGGCTGTGAAGGTCAAATACAATTGTAGAAATGTAAACACCACCCTTCAATAAGGTTCTTTATAATCAAATCAATATGAATGAGTGATGTAACTAATATATTTTTAGAAAGGAAAAAAAAAACATATTTTATTTATTTTTTATTTTATGGTTTTGTTTTTATTTCATGTGGTCTTCAAAATGGTAATCTGACTTGATTGTTTATATTTCACAACATCATCTATATTCATATGAATTAATGCAAAGAGTTATGAGCACTTTACAGAATTTGCAGAAAATAATAAAAATAATAATAATAATAATAATTGTTTTCATTTCATAGTCTTCAAAACAGTCATTTGACTTGGTTATCTGTTTATACTTGACAACATCTTCTACATTTATATTAATTAATGCGAAGAGTTTAGAAGCACTTTGCAGAATTTAAAAAATGTATATATTTATATATACATGTATGTAATTCTGTATACACAGTAGTGTATGAGACAGTATCTTTGTGTGTGTGTGTGTGTGTGTATGGCTTGAACTGGCTCATCTCCTCCCTGTGGTGTCTGTAACCCTTTAGAGGCCCTTCCCCGGGGAAACGTGTCAATCTCGTCGTCCGCAGATCAATCAGCGGCTGATTATGCTCTTCATTCTCCAGCAATTGATTTTATTCTCAGCTGAAAATAGGCATCTGCTGTCAGGCCTGTGTGTACGGCGGACTGTGTGCGGGCTGACGGATTGCTTTTGACAGAGATCAATCTCACAGCTGATGGGCCAGGGATTCTGGGAGCTGACAGCCTGCTCCGCATAACAGCGAGAAAGGCTCATCGACACCGATGCTGATAGAAAACATACACGCACGCTGTTACTGATAGTACGCTTTTTCTCTTTCCCCTTCTTTTTCCTCTTGCACACATGCCTGATTTCAGTGCACACAGTCTAAATCATGTGCATACTGTCCGTACTACAAAGCACAGCATAGTATGCATAACACCACAGAAAGAGCGAGAGCAGAGTTTAGTGTGACAGTATGGCTGTGTGCTTCCAGCTTCTCTGTGCCCCAGCGGGGCCACGTGAAGGACTGCCTCCAACTAGAAGATCTCCCCAATGAAGGGCCCTCTCCCTGCCTCCTAATTCATAATTATTTCAAGTGATCCTCAGGCCTGAGGTCATTTAAGTAATTACTGAGCCGATTAGATACTTAAAGGGCATTTAAGTATCTAACATGCCACAAACCCAAGGGGAGTGTTTGGTTGGACGAACATGGGGTAGCCAATCTAGCAGTGCTGAAGAGGCATCTCAACACCTTTAGGGTTCTTCACAAGACACTACATTTGAATTTGAAGTTTTTTTTTAAACATATTTATTTAGATCTAGATGGACTATTTTGTCTTTACTTGGCCTTGAACGTGTCAGTTGTGTTGCTGTCTATGCAGGGTCAGAAAGCTGTCGGATTTCATCAGAAATCCTTAATTTGTGTTCCGAAGATGAAAGATCTTACGGTTTTGGAATGACATGAGGGTGAGAACTT
Organism: Labeo calbasu; assembly: GCA_019740295.1. Classification (NCBI taxonomy): domain Eukaryota; kingdom Metazoa; phylum Chordata; class Actinopteri; order Cypriniformes; family Cyprinidae; genus Labeo; species Labeo calbasu. The sequence goes on from JAHKKF010518362.1 coordinate 23,083, forward strand.
CCATTTTTGGGTGGACTATCTCTTTAAGAGTGTGTTCTCAGGAAGTACAAGCAATCTTTACAGCTGAGACGCTGTAAACTGAGCAGAAAATAGACATTGACATATTTGTAAAAATCGTCTCGATTGCTGACTGAGCAAGCAGACGGGCTCATTCAGTCAGACTCGCCTGATGAACCATTATTGGAGTGATCAGACCATGATCACACAGTATGTATACCCATGTCGGTGTCAATATCTAGTCAATATCAAACAGCCTCTTAGCTTATGTCTTCTGCATTAGATGTGATAATAGAGCCTGTTGCTGTATGACTGTGAACCCTACTTGCCTCTTTCATGATGTTTTCTCTATTCAGGATTAAACTCTAAAAAATGCTGGGTTAAAAACAACCCAACTTGGGGTATTTGGCAACCCAGCGCCGGGGTAAATATTGGACAGAACACATGCTAAGTTATTTTGACCCAGCTGGTTGGGTTAAATGGTTTTATCAAACATGCTGGGTTATTTTAGTCAACTATTATTTAAAAAATATTATATTGCTGGCTTAAAATGGACTGGCACTTATTTAGAAAAAACACATAATTACTAGAGGCAACAGCAATAATCAAAAGATGAACATTTATTATTAAGCAATGGACAAAATACAAGACAAATTGAATTTTTTGGATAAATACAGCATAGTTTACAACATTACATACATTTAAACTTGTTTAACAAGCATTTAAAGAGTTAGTTTACCCAAAAATGAAAATTCTGTCATTAATTACTCACCCTCATGTTGTTCCAAACCCATAAGACCTTCGTTCATCTTCTGAACACAAATTAAGATATTTTTGATGAAATTGGAGAGGTCTCTGACTCTCCCATAGACAACAAGCGTACTATCACGTTCAAGGCTCAGAAAATTATCAAGGTGATCAACAAAGTAGTCCATGTGACATCAGTGGTCCAACTGTAATTTTACGAAGCTATGAGAATACTTTTTGTAAGCAAAGAAAACAAAAATAAAGACTTTATTCCACATTTCGTCTCTACTGTGTCAGTTGTGGACGCACGTTCATGAGAGTACGTTACCATGACGCCCATACATGTGATCCATATCCAGCGTTACGGTGTTGAACCATAGACTGTAAAAAATATAGATGTAGTGTCCGTGACATCACCCGTAGGTTTCTGAAGAGCATTTTTGAAGCTCTCAGTGGGCGGGAGGCGGCCGTCACCATCTTGAAATCGCGTCACAGCACGTCACTCCCGGATAACCGAAAATGGGCAAAGAGGCGGGGGACGTGGGTGGAGCTGGTTGCTGAAACCACACCTGCCTAGCGCAACGGTGGTGACAGCAGCGGCAATCCACCTGTCACTCAAGTGGCCACCTCCTGAATTATGCAGAACTTTAAGGCTTAATATAATTTAAACTGATAAAAAAGTTATAAAAAAATTTACCCCACTCACAGTTGACATGAAGGGCATACAAAACCACTTTTTGTACCAGGCTGTAAACATTTTTTTTCTGCTGTAAAGTTGGGCATTTTAACATGGGGAGTCTATGGGATTGGGGAGTTTTCTTTGCGCACAAAAACTATTCTCGTAGTTTCGTAAAATTACAGTTGAACCACTGATGTCACATGGACTAGTTTGTCGATCGTCTTGGTACTTTTCTGAGCCTTGAACGTGGTAGTACCCTTGCTGTCTATAAGAGAGTCAGAGACCTCTCGAATTTCATCAAAAATTTCTTAATTTGTGTTGCGAAGGTGAATGAAGGTCTTACCGGTTTGGAACAACATGAGAGTGAGTAATTAATGGGTGAACTAACCCTTTAAGACATAAAAAATGTAACATTTCACAGTAGCACTTCTGTTCTCTGTAATCACTTTTTACTGAAATAGGCTAATTCTCGTGCCGGTGTGTTGCCGAAACCTGAGCCCGTGAAGGGCTGCTGTTCGGCGGGGTAACTGCAAACTTCAGACCGCGCCCTCGCGTTTCATTGGAAGATGCCTTAGCCGAATGACTGACTCCAAAACCTGCCCATAAACAAACAGTACTGAGATTATAGAACATATTTTAATATCAAACTAAATTAAAGTCAGTACAATAATGAATAAATATCTATTTATTTTATGCAGGGCAAAAGGCATATTCATCCTGCGAAACAACCGCTGCTGACGCAGCTGACTGATATCCCGTCCTTATGTTGCGTTGCGCAAGATAATACATTTTATAACACAGTAAAGACTTTCTAAATGAAATAAAAAAATGTATATTAACCTTTATTTCACTGAAGAAGTGGACCAAATTGGCGGCGCTGAAAACCGCTCTCTCCTGTACCAGAGGACTCAAAAAGCCCGCTCTCTGACTGTAACTCAGCAGCTGGGTTGTTTAGTTGGAGAGAGGCTCAACCCAGCAGTTAAATGCAAAAAAATAACCCAGCGTTAAATGCAGCAGCTGAGTTACAGAAAAAGTACCCAACACCTGGGTAAAAAAATTTTAAAATAACCCAACAAAATGACCCAAGTTGAACCCAGCATTTGGGTTAAAAAAACATAACCCAGCATTTTTTAGAGTGTAGATTGGGAATAACTTTTAAATTTTAATTTAGTTGATGAATCTGAATTCTGTTTAAACTATTTAAAGATGATGCAGAAACACAATTAGATTTTAAAAAGAGTGAATGCAGTGCAATGAAGTTCTAGAAAACTAGTGTTTTGTTTGAAAAGTCTTGTTTGAAAGTTTTGAGAAAACTGTCTAAAAACTATAGCAGATAGATCATGATTGTGACGTGAAAGTGTGAATTTATGTGACTGTATGCATGGAGCATAGCTTAAGATACTAAGTTAAAAACTTCTGTTAAAGAAGCTAGTAAATAGCTTGTAAGAGGCGTTTTTCTAGTAGACTGTGGTTCAGGACCTGTCACTGAGAGCGCATCATGCAATTCCTGCTCCCCGGCAAACTCTGAACCTCCCAACCGCGTGTGCACTAGTGAAGCCTTTTAATTATCTCCTGATTACCTGTTATATCACCTTAGCTAATGGAGAGCGCACCCCAGGGGAGACATCCAATCAAACTCTCATCACACACAATGGGCTTCTTCAGATGAGAGAAGTATTTTAGTCATCTGAGAGATTAGCGCTGGAAATATCCATCTATTTATTCATTCATATACCAAATTACAGACCCCCCTCCCGTCTGCGCACATCGAGCCCTTTTACTCTCTGATTGATCAGAGTGATAGGGATACATCGCCTGCCCAAAGCAATAGAGATCTCGCTAGAGACCAGCCTATAGATGGGTATCTTGAGTGGAAATGGATGTCTGGGCAAGTGAGGAATGTTGTACCTCCATCCATCACAGAGACTTGAACCAGGCTGGACTCCGACTTTGCCTTCTGGAAAGCTGGTGCAAACTGGTTAGCCAAGTGTGTTGTGTTTATCTGGTTTTGGTTTTCTATGTCTGCATGCGGGGAGAAACTGTTTTTTTTTTCTTCGCTCTCTCAATCATCTTAAAGGAGCGTTAAATCTGCTTTGCACTCTTCTTTTTTGGAGGAGTAAGAAGTAGGAGCAACACAGATTGACCTGAATATGTTGCAGAGGAGCGGAGAGGTTGGCATGAAAACACTATTGCTGAACTACAAGGAGGTGGGGATGAGGACAATGCAAGTAGATTCAAACTGTATTCACTGTAAAATACTGCCAAGATAGCCAAGTAACTTCATATACAGTTGAGGTAAAAAAGTTTGAATCCCCCTTTGAGAATCATTAAAAATGTTAATGATTTTACCAAAATAAGAGGGATCATACAAAATGGACTGATTTTTTATTACTGACCTGAATAAGATATTTCACATAAAAGATTTTACATATAGTCCACAAGAGAAAATAATTTGTAAAAATGACCTGTTTCAAAAGTTTACATCCCCTTGATTCTTAATACTGTGTTGTTACCTGAATGAGCTGTGTTTCTTGTTTAGTGATAGTTGTTCATGAGTCCCTTGTTTGTCCTGAACAGTTAAACTGCCCACTGTTCTTCAGAAAAATCCTTCAGGTCCCACAAATT
>JAHKKF010518363.1:0-20859 GCA_019740295.1 Labeo calbasu
GCAGTTCACTGTTGTTCTGTTAAAGCTCCTCGTCACCTGTACCATTTCTGTACTAGCGCCTGGAGCTGAAGTGAAGTTGGAGTGCGTGTCTGAAAAGTCTCCCGTTTGATGTGGTCATAAAGACGTTCTGCGACTAAATAAATGCACTTCTTGTCAGGAAAAAAATAGACAGAACAGCAGTTGTGACTGCGGTGGCCAACCTTAGCCTCGCCCCTGCATTAACTGTGTTAAATATTTTTAACGTTAAACTAGAAAAATGTATCACCTGCGTTAAAGCACTAATTTTGACAGCGATCATTTTTAGATGCGATGTATTGTGTTTCACACTATTAAAGTTAAAGACCGCACTATTGTAAATAAATACCCCAGAAGCCTTTTACAGAGGAGATGATGAAACAGCTACTGAAGAAATGTATAGCAGGAAATGGAGAGAGAGATGCCAGAATGACTCATTAACCTCTTACCTCTCACAGTCTGTCTTCTTTATCCAAGTCTTCCTTCCTGCTTCATTCTCTTCAACTTTCCTTTCCTAGAATCAGCAGGTCACCCGAGAGGGTCAAAAGGAAAAAAGCATTTCATATTTGTTTTAAATTTAAACCGAGGCAGCTAAATCCGCACAAGAGGCCTTGGGAAGTGAAAATAGTGCCATATGCCAAACATACGGGAAGTCAAGTCATTCTGTTCAGGTTGTGTTCATTGAGTTGCCCTCTCATTGCTCATTACTGTACCAAACACATGACTTAGAATCAGTTAAGTGGTCCTAAATTTCTTCTGCTTGGTTGTGATGAATTTTATTGCATCAAAAAGTCAGAAAGCACTAAATATGCTTTGTTGACAGATAAAATATGAAAAATAGTATAGTAGCAAAAAAATATAGTGAAACCAAAGCTAAGGGTTTTTACAGAGCCCCATTTATGTACAGAACCACAGGAAGTCTAAGGTGTTACCGCTTCCTGTCTCTTGCAAGAAGCCCTCCTAAACCTACCTTATACCATGGCTGTTTAATATCTAAAGTGGAAAAAAAGAGTGTGACAAACACAAGTCAATGTAGATTGCCATTACAACTCATTTTACTTCTATGATGGAAATTATTAGAGTGAAACAGGAAATCAGTGGGAACAAGATAAAAATGGGAAGGGAGGTTATTTTATTCATTAGGACCTGATTCAGCCGTAAATAAGTTGGAGTTAAATACCAGAATGGAGTGTGAGTGACGTCTATAGAGCTATTTGGCTATTATATTTTGAGATTAGAAAGATTTCTAAAACATTTTTTAATCACAGTCATTCACAATAAGACATGTAATGTGCTTGAAGAAAGAATTAAAATTTTAATATTGACTTTTAAATGTATTGGCCCCCTCAGAACTCAATGTTGGCCCAAAATTGTGTTGCTGTTCCTTTAAAGGAGAAGTTCATTTCCAGAACAAAAATGTATAGATGATTTACTCATCCCCTTGTTATTCAAGATGTGTCTTTCTTTCTTCAGTCGTAAAGAAATTATTTCTTGAGGAAAACAATCCAGAATTTCTGGACTTCACACTGGACTTCTAAGGTGAACAAATTTGAATTTCCAAAATGCAGTTTAAATGCAGCTTCAAATGGCTCTAAACGATCCCAGCTGAGGAAGAAGGGTCTTATCTAACAAAACGATCAGTCATATTCAAAACAAATTGACAATTTATATACTTTTTAACCTCAAAAGCTCGTCTTGTCTGGTCTTTAGAATGCGTATGCGTAGGCGTACAGTACAGTTATGTTGAAAAACTCCCATCTCGTTTTCTTCTTCAACGTCAAAATCAGACCTAAACAAGACAAGCGTTTGAGGTTAAAAAGTATATAAGTTGTCAATTTGTTTCATAAATGACAGATCGTTTTGCTAGATAAGACCTTCCTCCTCTAACCATTGGAGCCATTTGAAGCTGTATTTAAACTGCATTTTAGAAGTTCAAACTTGGGGGCACCATTGAACTCCACTGTATGGAGAACATTCCTGCTTTTTCCTCAAGAAACATAATTTCTTATTGACTGAAGAAAGAAAGACACAAACATCTTGGATGACAGGGGGGTGAGTAAATTATCTGTACATTTTTGTTTTGGAAGTGAACTTCTCCTTTAAATGTTGAGTTTCCAGAGGAGGATGAGCTCCTCCAGATGCCTGGTTCCTCCCAAGATTTGTCTTTATTTTTATGTAAACGTCTATATTGAGCTTTTCTTTGCCACTGTCACCTTTGACGTGCTCAGTAGGGGCATCAAGGCAATAAATGTCTCTAAACTGGCTTTGAAGCTTTTTTTCTGCAGCATTCGAATCTATTGTAAGTGTGAAAAACCTATTCTTATCTTAGTATATTTTTCAGAACCGTTCACTGAACAGTGGAAACATTGTGACTCTGTGGTGTTTGTCAAAACACTGCTTTGTGTGTTCAAGTGGTAAACCTCTGGCTCAATTAGTTTGAGCTTGACTATTTGTAGCAACTTGTTTAGTTGAGAATTTACTAGTTTGTCCAAACAAAGTGAAAGGTTGTTCTTATTATGCATCTTTTGTTTCTGGGGAAACTGGAATATTTGTTTAAAAATCCAGATTTTCATATTGGAAGCACCTGAGGACATGGGTAACTGGTCACATCTGTACATTTAAAAAAAAAAAAAAAAATTCACTATCATGTTAAAAATTGTGATACTGTAATAAAAGAAAATTAACTTCCATGTTACTTATTGTTATTGTAAGATGTACAGTATGTGATGGACACATGAAGATGTACAGCATAGTAGGAGTGACTCATTTTAAGCTGTAAAAGTAGTTTATTTTTCTTTCTGTTTCAGTACTGATGTAATCTCATGAGAGACAGGAAAAAGCCTCAACTGGAATAATAAAACATTATTCATCATTCAACCCTGTCCTGTATGAACCCAAGATTTAGAATTAGAATTAGAGTGAACACTTGTTTGTTCCAGAAGGCTTTGTAATTCGAGGACATTAACACATTTTTCTTTTTTGTTTCTTCAGGCTGACTGAAATGAAAGGAAATGCTGCTATGTTCCGATGTTCACCCTGACCAAACAACGGTGTTCCCTCTGTCTGAATCACAGACGAATCTGAGTCAACGTCTTCTAATATAACTGATATTCAGTGTAACAGTATAAAATACATTTAATCACGACACTTTCTACACTAAATGCCTTATTTATTATAGATTGTATATTTTAGTAAAGCATTTTTTTTCTTAGACAAGCTCTACTCTTTAAAGTGATCTAAATCTAAACATTCTTATCTGAAAGCTGACATTATGTAACCATAGAAATCCAGACACAATGTTATTGTTAGCTTTACTGATGTTTTGATGTTCTGTCAAAGTTTTATCAGGGGAAACACTCTTTTAGACATGAGCACCTATTTGGACTTTGGTGCCAAGTTATTGTCTTGATGTTTGGATTAAAGTGATTAAAGTATTACAAACATTTTCCCACTAGAGGGAAGTGCACTAATAGCTTAAAACATTTAGCTCACCCGTATCAATCTGAAATTAGGTATTTCCATTTCCCCTTACACCTCTTTGTGTTTTATAAAACGTTCTCTGGAACTTCTTAAATAATAAAGAAAATATGAACTTTGTTAATCAAACTGTGTGATGTCAAACATAAGATTGAATTGTTAAAAGAAAAACATAAGGTGAATAAGAGGTGTCCACTGTGTGTGTTCATCCACTTACTATATAATAATAATAATAATAATAATAATAACTTACCAGGTCTATTGCAAAGGTCATAATATGTTAAACAGTAGAAAGATATATACCAAATAATTTCTTAAATTGATCAGTTACATATCACTTTTTTAACACATTGGTTTGCTAATCTATCCCATGGTATATGCTGTATCTTTTTATGTGAATGGTGGGTTTATCTAAATATCTAAAAGCAAAAAATATAAAATGGTGAAATGAATTTTCTTTATGTTTTATAAGGAATTTATTAAAGAAAAAAGTTATTAACAATCAGCAATTCACAAATAAAACAACACATTATTTTTGAAGCAAGTGTGCAGTAATATCTTCCACGGTTGGTCATGTTACTATTTCAAAGCAATCTGAACTGCAATATATGAACTGAATTTCTGAATTATTCTTATCACTTAATCTTAAAAGCTCTCTTCACATTGCCTGAAGATTCAGAAGCGTATAAAAGAACATTCTGTTCTTCTGATGCTGCACTGACATATATCAAAGGTACAGAAATAGTACAAAACTGTCACTGGGGCAGTATAGTTTCTTAAACACGGTATACAACATAGGTCAGCAGGTCTGAGTCCAGACAGAGATGAGGAGGAAGAAGCAGGTCCTTTTTTTGTGTATCCATGTACTGTGGAAGTGAAAACATACTCTTTAAAAATGTATCTTTCATCACATACTATAAACAGTTTCACAGACATATTTAAAACAAAAGATACCTGATTTTTATTTGCCATATCCTTTCTTGTACATTTTCTCCCTACAATATTCATAGGATTATCCAAGGAAACACAAGTATGGTTTTAAAACAGCTGTGATGTTTAGTTTAAACATTCAAATCACTCACCTCGGCACCTCACGACATAAAGAAATGATACCGTCAAGAAGACCAGCCCCACTGTTCCACTGCAGATGTACACATATGGCCAGAGCCACTGTAGATCCTCCTTTGCAAATGAATGTAGATCATCTAACATTAAAGGAACTGAATAAAAATATATTTAAGAGTTTTTGTCATTATCACAAGTTCTTACAACAAATGTAGATGCATTTGTCCAAGCAAAATGGTCATGCCCTTACTTGTGTTGCTTTGATTGTGTGAAACCTTATCCTCCTCATTATCTATTAAAATACAATAAAATGTCCTAGTAGTGTCGTTATTTATGTTTAACAAAATATGTGAATGTTTAAATTCCATCAGTGAATCTAAAGATAATGTCACTTACCTGTCACAGTCACATTAATAGCATGGCTTACAGCGATGTCACTTTCTTTACATCTGTAGGAACCTGTATCCTCCATTGTGATGTTCAGGAAAATCAGGAAAACCATCCCTTCATTTGCTGTGATGTTCTTCCACCCAGTTTTCATGTTATTTGAGTAATTTAAAGCTTTACAGTCATTTCCATAGATTTTGCACCATGAGATTCTTGGGTTCATGTGACATCCATTTCGAGTTACAGTATAGTTTATCTTCAACTCGGTCATAACAGGAGCTACAAACACAGCATTTCGTGGCACTTTGATCGTTGTAATACAGTTCATCTCAGACCCTAAAAGAATGATGGGAAAAAAGGAAAATATAGGTAAACCAAGAAAAGCCCCTAGAGATTTAAAGTAAGTTTGATGTCTGCATTGACAATAAGTGTAATTTTCAGATTTTTAATCCTGAAAAGGGTAAAAGTAAAATCTTATTTTCAATAAAATGTTTTAAAACTACTGAGAGTGTTTACTGGTGTAAACAGTACTAGGCCAAATTTGTAGGCCAATTTTATAACAAACACATCACTCTGTAGACTTGCAATATGTATGTATAGTTTTTTTTTTAGTATAGTTTAGGCTTTACTTTGGCTTATTCTACATTTTTGGACATGAAGTTAAACATTTGTCATTTAAATTCATCTACATATAAATGAAAATTCTGTTATTTAAATCTTGGAAGCAAACATTTGCCAAGCATGTTCCATATTATGAATACATTTATAATATATAATAATTCTATATTAATCTATTATATGTTAGTGATTGTGTCTGTTTGTTTATTGATTTATCTATTAATTTATTTAATTTAATTATGTATTTCTTTCCTTTTTCACTGCAATAAACAGCAAAAAATTGTTGGATGAGGTAAATAACAATACTCACAAAACCCTCTGAACATTATCTGTCAAAGGGATTGCACACATAAGTTGTGACATTGCATTTAACAAATATACAATAATACATCACAAACATCACATTTAATAATATATAACTGACGGACATCAATCAGTCTATAGGGCAGGTCTAAATACTCACCATTTGTGGTGCCGCTGAAACTGACACACATCAATATAAGAGAAAAGACAAGGATGATCTGGAAGACAAAGTTGCTAATTGCTGAAAGTCTTTTATCAGAGAGAACATTTGTATTAAATTTAATACAAAATTGAGAGTTGTGCACAAGTGTGTGTAAATGCGTTGGAAAATGAAAATGTGTTGCAAGCTGTAAGTTTTTCCAAGACATCTCTTACCATCTCTGTTTCTCTTTTCTTGCACTTCTTAACTTGTGTCTTCAAATCCTTGAGTCAGAGTTGCTTTTCACCTGCGTTGTTTGTCAGCAATGCTGTTTTATTTGTTAGCCAACTCTGTCTGTGCCTGTTTCCGATGGTTGTTCTTCGCAGTTTGTCTTGTTTCGTCACTGACAGTGTCAAACCTCATCTAGTGTGTCTGGTTTCAGATTGTTTAAACCTTGTCCAGCTTGGTTGAACCCTAATACAAATGTTGAAGAGAAAAGCAATTAAGATCAGTAGGCCTTTTAGCAGTTTTGTTGCTAAATTTGGTAACTTTTCCGACTACCCTAGAAATGTTTTCTTCCCAAAAAGCACCTACCAACTAATCTAGTTAAAAATTATTTAGCAACTTTTGAAAAGTGATTCATAATGAAAAAAAGCAATTTAGTTTATCTCTAAATTACACAAAAAGAGGAAGTCACTGAACAGCTTGCCAGCCAAGCAGCACATCAGCCTGGAGAGAGTTGGACAGAAGCGCCTAACAGTACACACAACATATGTGAATTACACTGCTAGTTGCAATTGTTTAATAATAATAGTTCATTTGTGATACACTTTGTTATTAGCATGTATCTGTAATTGTTGATCATTTTAGGTAAACTGTACGAAAAGAAAAAAAGTGTGTAGAAAAATGGAAAAGGTACTTTCTGCCAGGGCATTATCCATTAAGTTTCCAGACATTTCCTGTAACCTTAAATGCAACACAACGCATAATTAAAAATGCAGTACATGACACAGTACATTGTGCCCTATTTTTTTTTTTACAAACCTTAAAGTATATTTACTAATTACCAATATTCTACTTAAAACTAATTGTTCAGAATGTTATTTTGCTGTTTAATATGAAAATGTAACTTTAAGAATGTGTAACTGTTCAGTAATTCAGTATTGTGTTTATATTACTTTTATGAAAAATGTAAATTAACATTTAAAAACTCATTTTTCGCTGAGGTGATCAGTCACTTTGAGTAATCTCGTTGTGTATTCTAAGCAATGACACAATTTTATGTTGTTGTTACATAATGACGTCTTCACCAAACGACATCTCAACGTCATTTTGTAACTTTTAGCAACAAATTAACTTGCAACTTCCTCTGAAAAGTTAGTTGTCAACACTGACAGTAGGACAATGCGTTCAAATGAACTCAGTGGCACCTCCTTGTGGATAATGACTGAACAGCAGCACATTCAGAAAAGTATTACTCTGCTCACTACTCTGTTCAGTATGTGCTGATTCAAACCATTTTCTGCCTAAAAAACATGAACGCATGACATCAACCTAACTCACTATTTTGAATACAAATATTAGAATTTTTGAGATTCATTGTTAACTGATGAATACTTGAGACATGACTTCTGAAATTAGTTTTCAGACAGACACTGTGTGCAAATTTTTTTTTTTATATCTTTCTAAAAATTTACAATAGTACATTTACACCACATTCTTTGCATCATAAATCCTACAATGATCTAGATGGAAGTGTTAGACTGTTCAGTGCTTTTTAACATTGTTCTGTGCTCCGTCTATCTCAATAGATGTGTATATATTTTTTTCTTTTAATTTATGTTAAGCTAGTTAAATAATAATAATAACAATATATCAATATAAATATGATAGTAAAATGTAACTACACAAACATAGTTTGTAATGTAAACATATATTTACAATAGAAATATTAAAAAAATTGAGGACTTACGGCTTATATTTATTTAAGACTTATATTTATGTAAATACTTTTACATTTTATATGCTACCAACACATTTTATTGTACAATATTGTACATTTTAGTCTATATGTAAACATAAAAAATGAGTATAAGAATGAGATAATAATATATGTGAGTAAACTATAGCAAATATCTAGTGCAACCAAAGCCAAAGGCGAAGTATGTTTTATACAGAGCTTCGTTTATGTACAGAACCACAGGAAGTCTAAGGAGTTACCACTTCCTCTCTCTTGCAAAAAGCCCTCCTAGCTTACATTATACCATGACTGATGGATTTTTTAGTTGCCATTGGTAAAAGGAAATCATTACTTTAATAAATAAATATGTTGAAATAAATATGTTACTCGTTTTACTACTTAAAGTCAGTGTGAACTGTCATTTAATGTCAACTGTACTTTCATAATGTAACCCATTTACAAGTAATACAGGATATACAACAAGAAAATGTTTTGTCAATGGGGAACCGATTGGATCATGAAAGTAAACTTTACATACCAGAATGAAGCAAGACCAAATGCAAGTTAAAATAAATAAACAATACCTAAATAGCTATTTGGCTAGTTGATTAACAGTGGTTCTCTACATGACATCAGCAAAAAAGGAAATTTGTTTCAGAGGAAAATCATTTATATTTTGAATCTAAAGCAGCTTTTGTGTAAGTGCTAAAGTGTGCATTGATATTAATCCATAAATACTCTTGTCAAGCTCTTAGACTTGTCACTATAGTGACAAAACTTTCAGTAGTATGCAATCTGACAGGAAGGAAATAAAGAGCTTCAAGTCAGCAATCAGATTGATAGTTAACTTACATGTGAACTTGAAGTTAGCTTTGATATTATCATACAAATATTGTAAAAATTCATATTCATAACATGCACTGCTAATACTCATTTGAGATAAATGCCATTAGGGAATTGGATTTCAAACAAATAATGTTAAGTTGATTCAACTAAACATTATTTAACTGAACTTTTTTAGTCTGGTTGTATGGACCTAATGGGTGTAATATTTAACAAAAACACATGTTGGCATGTTAATAAAAATTTTGTTTAGCTTTTAGTAAAAACACATGTGAGCATGTTAATGTAAATGTTGTTTATAGTAGTAATCAAGGGCGGACTTAACCAATAAGCAAGGTAAGCGGGGAATTAGGGGGCCTAAAATTGGTGAAATATATTTGGCAAACGCTCCGGTGTTAATTTTCTGAAGTGCTGAGTTCTGCAAACTCGCAAATCCTCTCATTATAATAACGTGTAGATACGATGTAAATAAGAGATTCTCTGTACAGTGCAGACAGCTTCATTGATTAACAAAACGTTGTGAGATTGCGATGAACTGAAGTAAATGACAGCTTTTAGTAATTGGGGAGCGCTCTTTGCGCACTTTATAGATTGTGTAATCCTGCCTGACTGTTTCAGAATGGATATATTAACCTCACAGAAAAAAGTAGTGTTTAGGCCTTTTGGTGCCAATGGTGTTTTGTGTCATGATTTTATTTGTTTTGATGTTTCAAAATGACTCGCTCGTGTGGTTTTTCCTATGTGTGCCAGCACAAACTCTGAACTGAAGATTTTCGCTTAATAACAGATTAATTAAGAAATTAAGCTACATTTTCAATTTGTTTCTTGGCAAACCCTACCATATGCCTTAAAGGGTTACTCCACCCCAAAATGAAAATTTTCTCATTAATCACTTACCCCTATGTCACTCCAAACCCGTAGAAGCATTGCTCATCTTTGGTATTTAAAATATTTTGGATGAAAACCGGGAGGCTTGTGACTGTCCCATTGACTGCCAGGTAAATACCACTGTCAAGACCCAGAAAACTATGAAAGACATCGTCAACACAGTCCATCTGCAATGAGTGGTTCAATCTGAATTTTATAAAGTGATGAGAAATCTTTTTGTATGCAAAGAAAAAAAAATACTGATTTTATTCAACAATTCTTCTCGCCATTTTGGAGAGCATCCGCTGGACGCAAACTGTATGCGCTGGATACGGCATTTTCGTTCAAATCAGATCGTAAATATACGTAGAAAATGTATTCGTGTGGTGCGACTGACACAGAATAGTCTCCAAAATGGCGTTATGCTGATGTGAAGGAGACCAATTGTTCAATAAAATCAGTATTTTTTTTTCTTTGCATACGAAAAGTTTTCTCGTCGCTTCATAAAATTCATATTGAACCACTGATGGCAGATGGACTATTTTGACGATGTCTTTCATAATTTTCTGGGTCTTGACAGCGGTATTTACCTGGCAGTCAATGGGACACTCACAAACCTCCTGGTTTTCATCCAAAATATCTTAAATTGTGTTCTGAAGCTTTTACGGGTTTGGAACGACATGGAGGAATGTCGTTTGATGTGATTAATTTGATTAATGACAAAATTTTAATTTTGGGGTGGAGTAAGCCATTAAGAATATTGGAATACAGAACGAGTTGCGTGGGATAATCTTATGACATTTGAATAATTTTTGGTAAAAGATTGAAGGCTATAAGTCATTAAATGGACATGTGCACACACTTTTTTATAATCTTCTTTTGTGATCTGAAAAAAATAAGGTAGCCTAATTTGGCTTTAGAACAGCATCAGGCTGACTAATTATTTACTAAAATTATGAAGGGGTAAATAAACTATAAACAATGAGAGAAAGAGCATGAACAAAGTAAATGATAGGCATAAAAGAGAACATTGTTATTGTGCCGGGGTCCCAAACCTGATATTTAAGACATGAAAGTCCACCCCTGGTAGTAATATATACTACAAGGGATGAGCAAAGAAGGTTAATCTCAGAACTGGCTTTAGTACTGTTATTGCTCATTTACTGAGTCGTTAAGTCAATGAAGCTGACAACGCCCTCTGCGTTAGCGCTACTCTTCTGCACAGTGGTAACCTCAAAACTTTTTTTCTAATCTCCGGACCTCTTCCAAATCTTAAAAATAGCTCGCCATTACATGTACTGTATAACAACTCTAACACGTAATTTTCTTTAATTTAAAATTACACTGCACATCCACTGTTCAGTTAGTTGTGGCAACAAAAATAATTCACGTAGTCCCAACACAAAATAAATAAGTTCACTTAAAGTTTACAAATTTAAGTAGACTGAATATAATGAAGTTGTTTCTGCTCATTTTAACCAAGCAATTTGAACAAGCATTACATACACCTTAAAGAGAGATCTTAAGAGATCTAAATATAAGCAGACTTACATTATCTGGAACTTCTGTCTCTAACATTCTCAGTCACCATGTAAACAAAATGCTTTACTGATGTTACGTTGTGTGTAGCACAAAACAACGTGCAAACATTCTTTTAGACATGAGCACCTTTAGGCCTTTTGGTGCCAAGTTATTGTCTTCTTGATGTTTAGATTAAAGTGAAGTTTTACTTCCCTCTAGGGGGAAGTGTACTCATAGCTTAATATGTTTAGCTCACTTGTGTCATTTGAGTGTTTCTATTCCTTTTCTCACCTCCAAGGGTTTCATGTGTTTTGTATAAAGTTCTCTAAAATCGAAAAGTAAATATGCACTTTGTTAATCAAACTGTACAACACTGTCGATCACACAGTACTGTGTGTAGTTTGCTTTCTTTTCTGAAAGAGAAACACAAGGTGATTTTGGGTCAGAGGCATCTACCTAGTTTGTTTTCATCCACCTACTCATAAAGGAAATTAAAAAAAAAAAAAGTCACACCACATTTCACAGTTGCATCACCTGGTCTACAAGTGATGTTCATAACATGTTAAATGGTTGTTTATAGAGGACTTTTTATTAAACACAATCATGTAGTTTTTTCTTTTGCTATTTGAGCAAATGGGAATGCAAAAAATATATATTTGTGGTACTCTCCCATTCACTGCTCTCAAAGTTTACCCAACTATGATGACTTCCACTTAGAAACCCGGAAATGTAAAAAAGGTCTACTATACTAGACACATTATGTCTTTTTGTAGATTTTGGGTTTATTTTAGGGTTGTGGTGCAATGTCATATTAAATACAAATTAGTATTTTTCCCACCTCCTACTTTAAAATACCGTCTGGAACCCAGTTTTAAGTTGGATGTCCGACCTGTAAACTCAGGCCACAGTGATCTACCCCGACCTCAGCAGGACGCGTCTGACGTCACTGCTTCCAATGAGCATAGTGTGGAGTTAAATATTAGACATTAAGCTTATAAAATGATACCTTCATTTTAGCTTTTTGTAAGTTGTTTTCAAAACGAAAGCAGTATTTTTTTTTCTTCTGTTTTTGCCATAATTGACAGAAATATGTTAATGTGACGTGATTGTTTGGAACTCACTGAAGCTGGAAGTGGGACATTTAAATTTGGATACTCCCTCTTCCAACCTTGTATGAAATCTGGTATATGGCTACGGGCAGGTGAGTTCCTTTTTTGTTGTTGTTGTTGTTGTTGCTTTTTCAGGATTGGAGCTAAACTGTGCAGAACATCAACACTCCAGTACCGACCCTTAGGTTATGTCATTATGCCAGTAGGTGGCAACAAGTGATATATGGCATCGTATGGTGAGTCATATGTCCATAAAACAGTAGAAGATAATCTGCAGAAACAGCATTTATGCATTCTGCAACTGACAGCTAAGCACATCTAATATTTTCCTTGTTTTTTGTTCACAGTATTGTTCAAAGATTTGTTCTTAAACCCCCATTCACAAACAACGCTGCTGCATGCAGCCAGCTTAAAACACATAAATATGTTTGTATATTTCACTTCTAACACACTGACATTGACTTTTCTAAAAATCAACAACATGTATTATCATATAATATCTGGAGAAATCAGTGTTATGGATATATAGCCAGAAATAACGATTTCAAGTTAAAGGGATAGTTCACCCAAAAATAATCATTAGTTACTCAACCTCATGACGTTCCAAAAAACTCATAAGCCCTTCGTTCAACTTCACAAATTAAGATAGTCTGTGTGACTTCAGTGGTTCAACTGTAATTTTATGAAGCCATAAGAATATTTTTATGTGCATAGAAAACAAAAATAATGACTTTATTTAACAGTTTCTTTTCTTCTGTGTCAATATTACAACCCCTGCATGTGGTTCTGCTGACGCAGGAGCCGGCATTCTGATATAGGACCCACGTGCCCTGCGGTCTGTTTTCAAGCAGAGGAATGCACACGCATACATTTGTGATACTCTTGTGAATAGCAGCAGAGAATTACGCAAACAGAAAAACTGTAGTCATTATTTTTGTATTCTTTGCACACAAAAAGTATTCTTGTAGCTTCATAAAATTACGGCTCTTTCATATAACTTTTTCTTGTCTGAATGTCACTCTATACTGATAAAATTTGCTATCAGTTTTTTTAATGCAAAAACCTCCCCCCTCTCCCAAAACATATTGAAAATGATTCTGTACTACAAATGTTTGATATTTTGAGTCTTAGACTATCAGATGGTCTTTTTTTTTTATTATTTAAAGTGGTGTCGTTCTGTATTCTCAATTCTCCATAACCTGTTGCAGTGTTATTTTGAAAAGCAGAAGAGAGACAAGCACAAGTAAATATTTTTTGGTGAATGATTCTCAGGACAACCAGTCCATGTGAAATAAACCTGTTACAGGGAACTGAGAAAAGATTTCTGCTTTCTGACAGAACTGGAAAGAACTTTCTTAACAGAACTGGAAAGGTCACATATAGCGGCCCCAAATTGTATGATTGCATAATGTCATTGTATTACTTTAAAATAAAAAACAAGTGGTATTTATTTTATATACATACATACATATTTACATACTGTATACACACACATACATTTGTATTAAATTATAAAATAATATATTTATTATTCAAAATGAATAAAAAAATTCTAGTTGTCAAACTTGTGTTTGTATACTCTATGCTAATATGGTAACCTACACCTGTGGTTACTACGCTCATTTTCATACATCCTTGACAACAGTTAAAAGGCATTGCATTTTTTTAATATCTTGGAGCAAAGGGAGGTGAGAGGAAAGTCTTGCTCATACATTCTGAAACGGGACTTCTAGTACGTATTCCAAGAGAAACCATTCTCTAACTGACTCATGTCATACAGTGTTGAGATTGAATAAGGAAATCTTTTGTGGAAGGCCCCTTCAATGGAATGAGTCACAGTCTTAGGTGAAACCGGTCTAGACACACCAACACAAAGAATAGAATAGCAGCGAACTGATTTATACAATTGCAAAAAGCAGTGAGCTTGATAAGGAATAGGCTGTGGGGTTAACTTACTCATTCACACACGCTCACTCAGTATGTAGAGTATAAATTAGAAGATAATTTGTGACTCATTGATCTTTAATTCATTAACAGTAGGCGGCCTTATACCAACTATTCTTCGTTGTGGGTGTACAGTATAAATAGAGGGGAGTATGTTACTCATTGACCTTTTAATACGTAAAAAAGGAGGTCGTGTGTACTATACTTCATTGTGGGTGGTAAAGAATCCCACCATCATATCTGGTAAGTTGCAGTCTCCCCTCTGCTCGTACAGGAAATGTGTTTGCATGCTTTTGCTCTTGTGGGCTTCTCAGTTTGTACTCTTTGTAGATACTCCACAAATCATAACTTGAAAAACAGCACATAGGCCTACTTATGTCTGGTGATCTATTAGAAAAATTAGAAAACAAAAGGGGGGGAAATGATAACGTCTTTCAAACTCATTTCTGAGAAGAAAAAACATTGTTTAGATCCATTTCTAAAGGAATGAAGTAAAATATTTACTATAAAGGCCTTATAACGATAACGATGATGATAACTACAACTATACATTTTTATAATTCTGTGATAATATAGAAGTTTACACCACTACTATATTTTTAACATCACAAAGGAACATTTATACTCATTGCTTAATGCCTCTCCAAACTACCTGAATTTTCGGCATGTAAATTTGGCCCAGTTTTTACATGCAGTTTGTCTGTGTAAAAAATGGAAGTTAAATTAAAAAGCAGATTCACTCTCTTACTGCTTATACTTTAGTCCAACACAACTTTTCAATTCTGGCATGTGCTTGTTACAGAGCAATCAAACTGTTTTCTTTCTTTCTTTCTTTTTTTTTTTTTTCCAAAGAGCAGTTTAGATTTGAATATTTACTATAGTGTTTTTCAGACAACACCAAGCCATTTTATGTAACAACACTGGGCATGTGACCAAAAGAGCAAATATTATTGGTTTAAGATATTAGATATTAGATGAACCACTAAACCACATGGACATAAAACCTAAAAGTTCAGCCTCAAAAATGTTGCCAGAGTTAGTTTCAAAAAACACTTTTGTTTAATAAAATAGCACATTACATATAGACATAAATCATGAGGTGCCCTAAAAGCTACTCCTCTTGCTCCTCATAGAGAGTCTTTTAGAATGATTTCTAGATACAGAATAGCAAATAAGTCACCATTTTTCTTTGGTCATTTCTCAGTATTATTTTCAAACTGTCTGAATTGCATGATTAATTGAATCAGCGGACCCGGATTGCCGCATATTCTGAAGGTTCTGGTTCTTGTCGTGCTGTTCTTCTCGGCACTCTTGGCAGAGCCTGGTGATTCAAAGAAGCATACACCAGAGCATTCTCTTCTTCCCCTCTTTTTGTGCCAACAGTGTTGTGGCTACCATTTGGGACTCTTCCAGCTGATGAACCTCTGATAGGTGGAGTTTTACAGTCACGATATAAAGTAGATGTCAGCTGATTAGAGGGGGAACGGGTATTGTGATGAGAAGGGGGAGGAGGAGGCAGATCACCTCTTTGTGTTTCCATGTACTGTGGAAGTGAAAACATAAAACACAACCTTTAAAACCAAAACATTATTTTCAAGCAGATAAACAGTTTCACTAAGGAAAAATAAAATAGATACCTGAGTTTTAACTGTCATATCTTTTCTTGTTGATTTTGTACCTGCGTGGTCATCCAAGGAAATGAGAAATAAAAGCAGAATATTATTGTAACTTTATATATGTAGAACAGTAAGTAAGTTTTGTTTAAACTCCCAAACTGCTCACCTTGGCATCTGATGATAAGCAATGTTACAGTTATAACTATGAGCACCAGACCTGCTGTTCCACTGCAGATGTACACATATGGCCAGAACCACCCCAGATCATCATTTGAAGGTGTATTCAGATCAGCTAATATTGAAGGAATTGAACAAAATAATATTTAAGAGTTGTTATCATAGGTCTTACTGAGAAATAAAGATGCATTTGTCCAAACAAAACGTTGCTAGTAATGATCATGCACTTACTTTGGTTGCTTTGATTGTGTAAAAACTTATCCTTCTCATTATCTATTAAAATATAATAAAATGTCCTAGTAGTGTCATTATTTACGTTTAACAAAATATGTGAATGTTTACATTCCATCAGTGAATCTAAAGATAATGTCACTTACCTGTCACAGTCACAGTAATAGCATGGCCTATGGAGGTGTCACCATCTTTACATCTGTAGAAACCTGTATCCTCCATTGAGATGTTCAGGAAAATCAGGAATGCCATCCCACGATTTTCTGTGATGTTCTTCCACTTAGTTCTCATGTGATCTGAGTAATTTAAAGCTACATAGTCATTTCCATAGAGTTTGTACCATGAGATTCTTGGGTTCATGTGACATCCATGTTGAGTTACAGTACAGTTTATCTTCAACTCGGTCATAACAGGAGCAACAAACACAGTATTTCGTGGCACTTTGATCATTGTAACGCAGTTCATCTCAGACCCTAAAAGAGCGGTGGGGAAAAGGAAAATGTAGGTAAACCAAGAAAAGCCTATAGAGATTTAAAGTAAATTTGATGTCCGCATTGACAATAAGTGTAATTTTCAGATTTTCAATCCTGAAAAGCATAAAAAAAATCTTATTTTCAATAAATAGTTTTGAAATAATTGAGAGTGTTTACATTGGTGTAAACAGTACTATGCCAAACTTGTAGGTCAATTTTATAAAAAACACAAACACATCACTCTGTAGACTTGCAATGTATATGTATAGTATAGTTTTTTTTAGTACAGTTTTTTTTTTTAAAATCAGAATCAGATTTTTTTTTTTTTTTTTTTGCATGGTTTTATTAATTACATATACTTGTTGATATTGGCAATAAAGACTAAGCCAATGGATTTTGATCTATATTGTATAATCTAAGATACGTTAATAATTCACATATAGACGGTATCTAACATCTAAACCGACTAAAATTCTATAATTGAAGTCTTCCAAGCAGATATTTACTAGCTACTGTATAATATACCATGACATTGACATCAGGTCAGAAAACAATTTGTCAGGTGAAAGGTTAAATAGCAACTTTCAAAACCATACACATACCACAGCTGTTGCCATACATATACCACAATATACCCTAGAAATCACAATTAACAACACTAACTGAAATTAGCCAGTAACTGGCATCATAGATCAGATCTTAATACTCACCATTTGTGGTGCCGCTGACACTCAGTGATAGCAGTAGAAGAGAAACAGCAAGATTACAGATGATCTGGAAGACACAGTTGCCCATGATCAAATGTTTTATCAGACAATGTATGTTAAAAAACTAATGTCGAAAACGAGAGCTGTGCGCATAGTTTCTCACAAGTATGTTCACGAATGTGTGTATTGGAAAGACCAAGAGTGAAGTGGAAGTGTGCTGTAAGCTGTAAGTTCCTCTATGACGTCTCTCACCATTTTTGTTTTTCTCTTTTCTCGTACCTGTTTCATCTTCACCTTCTTGGATCACAGGTTTGTTTTACTTGTGTTGTTTCTCAGCATTTCTGTTTATTTCTTTGTCAGCTTTGTATCCGTTTCTGATGGTTGTTCTGTTTGGTTTGCCTTCTTTCGTCACTGACAGTGTCAAAGCTCATCTAGCATGCTTGTAGTGGTTTCAAGTTGTCTGAACCTTGTCCAGGTTGGTTGAACTTTCAAGCAAATGCTGAGAAGAAAAAGAATGAAGAAACAGAAAGACAGTGAACTCAGTGACACCTCCTTGTGGAAAAACACTGAACACCAGTGCAAGCTGTCTCTTCTGTCACTACGTATCTGAATTACTACTTATTTCAGTGGCAGCTGCTTGACTGATGCAGAATGAGAGCTTGATTTTACCAGTCCAAATTTGTTATTAAAAAAATAGTTCAACTTAAAATGAAAGTTCTGCCATTACTTACCCTCTTGTCGTTCCAAACCTGTGAAACCTTCGTTCATCTTTGGAACTCAAATTAAGATATTTTTGATGAAAGCCGAGAGCTTTCTGACCCAACAAAACTGACATGCTCAAGTCCCGGAAAGGTAGTAAGGACATCATTATAATAATCCATGTGACATGAGTGGTTCTGTAATTTTATTAATCTAATAAAATACTATTTGTGTGCAAAGAAAACAAAAATAACAACTTTATTCAACACTCTTCCATGTCATTCCCTGCCACCATTAACAAGGTTATCATGAAAATTTATGTTGCTGGGATGCAAATGGGACTGTGTTGATGTTTACATGGAGTGTCGATTTGGGCTGTGCTGTTGTTATTATTGCTATGATAAGAGTATGTTCAGATGATGTAGAAAATTATGAAAATGTTAGACTGTGTTTAATTTAATTAAATTAAGAAGTACTGTCAAATGTGTAACCCCACTTAACTCTTCGGTGTTCTTCCTAATCACAATAAAAAATAACCCATGTTATTGTTTGATGTAAAGTATGGCTTAGAAGGAGGCTGAGATCTATGCAAACATGTTTCCCGAATTCTCAGGGACAGTGATTGCTATGCAAATCCTACGTGAAACTGAGAAGTCTTTTTAAATGCATGCAAATAAATACTTCTTAGAACTTCTTAGAACTTTTTGCCACGAATGGTTAATACTGTGTCCTGCACTCTAGCCGAGCAACTGCCATAGATTATTTGCTTTCCTGATTTACTTTGATTTTAGCATTGGCAACAAAGCTACATGTTTTCTGTAGTTATTTTTTACGAAGGACAATAGCTATCTTAGACTCAGTGACACTGTGTCAGGATGATGATGAGTCATGCTTCTAGTAAGTTCATTTGAATAAATCCATCAAATAAATACTTGCATGCATGGAACATGTAAATCTGTTGATTCTTTCATGTTTTCACACTTTGCTTAATGACGCATTCATGTCAAGCATACTTAAAAGAAATGCAAATAACACATATCTTCACTACTCACTTTATTTTCAGTAGAGGAAGTTGAGCTTCTTTGTTACGTTTTGTAATTTGGGCTCCATAATCAGGTACTGCGACTTGATCATTCAGAAGTTCCTCATTTACTCAGAATCACTTTCTTAGGTTTCAGAGCAACAGTGACTTTATCATCTAAATACACTGTGATTTAAGAACAACATTGCTTGGCAATAACAAGCAAATTGCGTTTAGAAATTTAAAAAACTATAACATGCATAAACTTTATTTAGCATTTGGAAAATTCATCTGACTCTGTACTGCCTGAATAATCTTATAACAGTAACAGTAATAATAACAGTATAATAGTAATTATTGCCTGAATAATAGTATATCACATTTTACACGGTTTGTACACTCTACAAAATATATCACTCTGACAGTGCTCTTTTAAAAGGTACACCTTTCACAGCTAACAAAAATATGGTCCCGTTGTGTTATAAAAATGTTACTTTTGAATGTTTTTAAATAATTAAAATGTCCAGTTTTTAGATTTTTTATTTTTTCCTTAGTTTATGCGACCGCTAGAGGAACATTCTCTTCTATAATTTTGAAAATGTTTTCTTAACATTCAAAACAAAGAATGTTTTCTCTCAATGTTATGAGAAGGTTCATAAAGTAAAAGTAACAAAATTGAGCAAATAATAATAACATTTTAAGAATATTTCGAGGATGTTATTCTAAGAGCATTTTCTCTCAATATTATGAGAACATTAAATAAGCGCAAATAATGTCAGTATGTTCCAGGAACATTGTTCTAAAAACATTTTTTACGAACATTATAGAGAATGTAATAAACTACCAATAACATTATAAGAACGTTCAATAAACATTACCTTCAGAACGTTTTGTCCTAACATTTACATAACTTTTAAAGAACATTAGTGCAATTATGGGAATGTTCCCTGTTAGCTGTTGGTTATATCTGTCGAACTCTAATTTATTCTAAGTTCAGAGTGGAGAGGATCAAGGATCAAGTGTTCCATTCAAGCTATGAGGTATAACTGTCAGGACAGGTAAACTAAGGGCCCAAGCACAAGAGCACTTACAATTATTGATAATTAGTCAATTAAATGACATTTTACTCCAGTACTTAACTTGAATTGGTGGATCTGTCATCAGAAGGATTACAAGTGGAAAGCAGGGACATATTCGTCTCCATAAGAAATAAAAGTGTCCACCTGATTCTGGATTAGTTTGAGTGGTAGTAGGAAATGTTGAATGTTAAGGCGTTGAAGACTTAAACTCCAGATACTCAAACTCCTCTTGGCAAGCACACTTTTCTAATTATATATGAAGAGTTCAGATGCAAAACCCCCTAAAAGCCATCTCAGCCAAAAATGAGTTAATGATACTGAGTGAATGCTCTCGACACATATTATATACGTCCATCAAATACTTTTACTTCAAACTCGCTAAATTCCAGCCTCAGCCCAATCAGAAGTACTGGTACTTACATAGAAACCTATACATCGGAGCCTGATAAAAATGCATTTTTTAAAGAAAGACGTCAGATGGATTTAGAGGCTTTTGGATCTGAACTCTTCATATATACACTACCGTTCAAAAGTTTGGGGTCAGTACATTTTTATTGTTTCTTTTTTTTAAGAAATTAATACTTTTATTCACCAAGGATGTATTAAGT
>JAHKKF010518364.1:0-17231 GCA_019740295.1 Labeo calbasu
TTGTTATATATATATATATATATAAAAAATATTATTTCATTTTTGTTGTTGTTGATGTTGTTATTATTGTTGTTATTATTATTTTTGTTTTTTATTAACTACACCTAAAACAATAAACATTTTTGTTAGCAAATGTTAACTGAAAATACATTATAGCATATCTGTATTATATTACATTAATATATTTATATTAGTATGTACCATATTCATTGATGGTTGATTTTGGATATTTAATTATTCAAACTTAATTTCCCTACTTTTACATTTCAATTTTACATTTGCAGTTGTCTCGCACAAAATGAGCTTTTAACTATTAAGTAATCTACATTGCCGTTCAAAAGTTTGGGATCAGTAAGATTTTTAATCATTAATAAAAAAAGTATTTTCTGCTCATCAAGGTTGTGTTTATTTGATTTAAAAATACAGAAAAACAGTAATATTGTGAAATATTCCAATTCAAAGTAGTGGTTTTCTTTTTTAATTTACTTTAAAATAGACTTTATTCTTGTGATGCAACGCTGAATTTTCAGCATCATTACTTCAGTCTACAGTGTCACGTGATCCTTCGGAAGAAATCATTTAAATATGCTGATTTATTATCAGTGCTGGAAACAGTTGTGGTGCTTAGTATTATTTAATTAATTTTTTTATTTATTTATTTTTCTGGAACCTGTGGGGTTTTTTTTTTGTTTGTTTTTTTTGTTTTGTTTTGTTTTTTTCTTAAGGTTCTTTGATAAATAAAACATTAAAAAGAGCAACATTTATTTCAAATAGAATAGAAATCTTTTGTAAATATACACTACCGTTTAAAGTTTGGGGTCAGTAATTTTTTTCTTTCTTTCTTTCTTTAAAAGAAATGAATACTTTTATTCAGCAAGGATGTGTTAAATTGAAAAAAAGTGTTAGTAAAGACTTCTAAAGATGTCTGTTTTGAATAAATGCTTTTTATTAAACAAAAATTCCTGAAAAAACAATCGCAGATGCCAAAAAAATATTAAGCAGCACAGCCGTTTTCAGCACTGATAATAAATCAGCATATTAAAGGATCATGTGACACTGAAGACTGGAGTAATGATGCTGAAAATTCAGCTTTCCATCACAGAAATAAATTAAACTTTTAAAATATATTCAAATAGAAAATTGTTATTTTAAATCGCAATATTTCATAATTTTATTTATTTTATATGTATTTTTTTAATAACTTGCCCAACACTGATCAGTCCATGCCTAACTTGATATGATTATGATTATGATTTCTCTATCTTTCTCCTGCAGTATGGTGTTTTGTCTAGATGATGTCCAGAATTGCACCCGGTCTCTGTTGAAGCTGGTGTCTGGCTGGCTCCCGCGTCACGTGATCGGGGCTGTGCTCGTTTCACTTCCTGCCGTGTCCGTCTTTTCCCACCTGGCTTACAGTCTGCAGCTGCCCATCCAGGTGAGCAGAAGAGAAGGAAGGTGACCTCCTCACCTGTCCTTCCTCCTTATACCGCTGCTCGAAAGTCTTTGGAAAGACATTATAATGCTACAAACTCTCTTTTCATTAAAGACTCCTGGAAAAAAATGGACCACAGCCTTCAAAATTCTGTGTGTAAAGCAAAGTAAACATTCTTCTGAACACAAATGCACATGTCTAACGTCAAAAGGGTGTACAAGATATCTTCGTCTTCATTTTCCCTCGGTTTCTTGAAGCTTGTTAGATCAAAGTGTGTCTTTGAAAGCCTGGTAATTGGAGGAAGAGTTTAAAGCTTTGAAGATGTTACTCTACAGGATCAAACTATGACATGACATGCAGAACTGCTTTGAGGTTTTTATATTTGTGTGTGTTTTATGTTGACAAGCTCATTAGAGATCTATGTACACAGACATTCTCGCAGCCCTGGTTTGTAAATATGCGTATCTGTGATTGGTTGAATGTTTAAATGTTTGCTCTTTGTTCTTCTGGTTTTGTAGGTGACCATGTTCCTGTGCTGTGCTCTCATTATTGCTATTATCCAGTACTGTAACTTCTGCCAGCTGAGTTTCTGGATGCGCTCTGCTCTTGCCACTGTGGCTGGTTTGTCTTTACTCATCCTGCTCTACAGCGCCACCGCCAGGCCCAGGTCAGACATCCTCAGCTTTTGTTACCTGTTAAAGGAGAAGTCCACTTCCAGAACAACAATTCACAAGTAATGTACTCACCCCCTTGTCGTCCAAAATGTTCATGTGTTTCTGTCTTCAGTCGTGAAGAAATTATGGTTTTTGAGGAAAACATTTCAGGATTTTTCTCCATATAATGGACTTCATTGGTGCTCCAATTTTGAATTTCCTAAATGTAGTTTAAATGCAGTTTCAAAGGGCTCTAAACGATCCCAGCCGAGGAAGAAGGGTCTTATCTAGCGAAACGATCTGCCATTTTTTTTCGGAAAATAAAATTTTGTATACTTTTTAAGCACAAAAGCTCATGTAGCACAGGCTCTGGGATGCGCGTTCACAACGTTACGTACTATTGAATCACGTCAAAAGGTCACGTGGATCTACAAGACCCAGTGTTTACAAAGCGAACGCGCAAAGACTAAGAAAGTGCAAGTAAGTCAAACGCTGTTTACAAACAAAAAGGTACAACTATGTCGGACGATTCTGAAGTTGTAGGAGAAAATAAGGTTTTTACGTTTTTCTCCATACTCTACCTTTTTGAGCCGGAGTACACAACGTAAACTTAGACATGATTCGTAGTAGTGATGAGAAATTCGGACCATTTTAGCGACTCGGAGCTTTGAGTCTCATTCAGCAAAATTAACAAATCTTTTTTCGAGTCATTTTGTTCGTTTTAGCAAAATACAATTAAAATGTTACATGCTACTTCCCTAACGCATCTACTGTTTACACAAACGTTGATCACACTACAAACAAGACAAAAATGCTATAAGAAACAGAAAAGATTAATTCATTGTTTACCTGGGTCTTTAGTCTATGATTAGCTCACCTCACCTCTTATCTTAAGTTTTCGGGATTGAGTCGTTCGTTCATCACGTGACAGCTCCATAAGATGAACGAACGACTCGAAAAACCCAAAGACTCGGAACAGGTGAACTAACTCCAGTACAGAACCTAATAGGATGTTGCGCGTACACGACTGAACGAATCACTTCCCGAGATGACTCGTTCTTCCTGAGTCACATTTAAAGATTTGTTCAAAATGAACGAATCATTCAAGAAGGATCCGTCACTAATTCGTAGCGTCGTGGACGCGCATCCCAGAGCCTGTGCTACACAAGTTTTTGTGCTTATAAAGTATACAAATTTCTATTTCTCGAAAAAAATGACCGATCGTTTCGCTAGATAAGACCCTTCTTCCTCGGCTGTGATCGTTTAGAGCCCTTTGGAGCTGCATTTAAACTACATTTTGGAAGTTCAAAATCAGGGCACATTTGAAGTCCATTATATGAAGAAAAATCATGAAATGTTTTCCTCATAAACCATAATTTCTTTACGACTGAAGACAAGGATATGAACATCTTGGATGACAAGGGGGTGAGTAAATTGTTTGTAAATTGTTGTTCTGGAAGTGGACTTCTCCTTTTTAAGCTAGCAGAGTGTTGACCAAAATTACCATTATAAACTTAGTGTTTGTATTAATTAAAAGAAAATTAGCTGGAAATGTAGTCACTCTCAGGCCATCAGAGATGTAGATGAGTTTGTACAGATGTGGAGAAATGACCAATGGATTCTCTGCAGTGAATGGGTGCCGTCAGAATGAGAGTCCAAACAGCTGATAAAAAACATCACAATAATCCACTAGTAATCCACACCACTCCAGTCCATCAATTAAAGCTGTTTTTGTAATAAACAAATTCATAATTTTAACTTCCAACTGCGGTTTTCGGGTACAGTGCTTGTCCATAATCCATAATATTGCTTTCTCCTGTAAAAAAAAAAGTAGTCTTGCCTGAATCAGGAGAGAGAAATGCACAGATCAAACACCCTTTATAAATGAAAACAGTCCTGAACAGCTCTAAACAAACGAAGTGACATTTTTATCAGCTGTTTGGACTTTTATTCTGATGGCACCCATTCATTGCAGAGGTGACGAGTGATGTAAATTTCACCAAATTTCTTCTGATGAAGAAAAAAGCTCTTCTACACCTTGAATGTCCTGACAGTCAGTTTCCAGCAAATATTCATTTTTGGGTGAACTGATAAAAATAAAATTGGTATGCATTATATTTTTAGAGCATTGTATATGTTTGTGATTTGTGGAGTGTAATGACTGTTCATGATGGTAAATGTCCACCAGTGCTGAAGAAATCCACCCAACACCACTTAAAGCAAAAGAAATGTCTTTAAAAATGATTTAAAGGGATAGTTCACACAAAAATGAAAATTACCACATGATTTACTCACTTTTGAGCCATCCTAGGTGTATATGACTTTATTCTTTCAGGCAAATACAATCAGAGTTATATTAAAAAATGTCCTGGCTCTTCCAAGCTTTGTAATGGCAGTGAATGGGTGTTAAGATTTTGAAGCCCAAAAAAGTGCATTCATCTATCATAAAAAGTACTCCACATGGCTCCAGGAGGTTAATAAAAGCCTTCTGAAGTTAATCAATGAGTTTGTGTAAGAACAATATCTATATTTAAAACTATAAACTGTAATCTCTAGCTTCTGCTAACTATCATACGTGCATTTATGAGAGTGGCTTTCAAGCAGATGAACAGATGAGAGGGTGATTTGCTTTAGGAAACAACCCCAGACTGTGTGGAGCACTTTATGATGGATGGATGTACATTTTTGAACTTCTGTTGGACTATTGAATATTAACACCCATTCACTGCCATTATAAAACATGGAAGAGCCAGGACGTTTTTTAGTTTAACTCCGATTGCATTTGTCTGAAAGTAGAACGTCATATACACCTACGATGCTTGAGGGTAAGTAAATCATAGGGTAATTTTAATTTTTGGGTGAACTAACCCTTTAATAAAATAATTTAATGTTGAAAGCAATCAATCCCACAATCCCCAAACCACACCTACTAAGTTTCGTACAGTAAATTGAAAATGTCTGCTCATTTGCGGTGGACACATATGGTTGCTGTAGAGAACTCTTTATTTATGATGATAATTTTTTTTTTTTGCAGTGCCACTGAGAGTTTTCCAACCTCTGGGTGAGTGTTTCTTTTAACTTATGTCGAGAAAACTATTCCTAATGCCGACTCTGATTTGAGCTGACATTTGTAAGATGGTTGAGATTTGAATTTTTGTATGTGAATGTGTGTTGATGAAATATTAAAATATGATGACATTTTTGGGATGCAATTTTATTGATGTTATTCATACTAAAACTAAAAGTGGGACTCATTAATTAGTTTACTTCCAGAACAAAATTTTCCTGATTATTTACTCACTCCCATGTCCTCCAAGATGTTCATGTCTTTTTTTCTTTAGTCACAAAGAAATTAAGGTTTTTGAGGAAAACATTTCAGGATTTTTCTCCGAATAGTGGACTTCAATGGGGATCAATGGGTTGAAGGTCCAAATTGCAGTTTCAGTGCAGCTTCAAACTGCACTACACAATCCCAGCAAAGAAAAAAGGATCTTATCTAGCAAAACAATCGGTCCGTTTCTTAAAAAAAAAAAAAAATCGATACTTTTTAACCACAAATGCTCATCTTGCACTTCTGCGATGCATGTCTGTGACTTCATGCATTATGTAATCACGTTGAAAAAGTCACACGTGATTAGTTCTTCACCTGTGTACTTCAGTTCAAAAAGGTAGGGTAGGTCGAAAAACTCCATCTCATTTTCTCCTCCAACTTCAAAATCGTCCGACAGAATTGTTTTACCTTTTTTTGTAAAGGGCGTTTGACTTTCTTTGCACGTTCGCTTTGTAAACACTAGGTCTTTACCTCCGCCTACGTCTTGCGTGACCTTTCCAACATGATTGCGTAATGAGTGAAGTCAAGCTAGTGCAAGATGAGCATTTGTGGTTAAAAAGTATAAACCTTTTCATTTTATTAAAAAAAATGACCAATCGTTTTGCTAGATAAGATCATTATTCCTCAGCTGGGATCGTGTAGAGCACTTTGAAGCTGCATTGAAGGTGCAATTTGGACCTTCAACCCATTGATCCCCATTGAAGTCCACTATATGGAGAAAAAAACCCTGAAATGTTTTCCTCAAAAAGCCTGTGCCCATCATACACTATGAAATGAGTTTTTCGACATACCCTAACTGTCTTGAGCCAGAATACACAGAGTTTACGCAGAGCAAGACAAGACGAGCATTTGAGATTAAAAAGTATATGAATTGTATTAATCGTTTCACTAGATAAGACCCTTCTTTCTCGGCTGGGATCGTTTACAATTGCATTTGGGATCGTTTGAAGCCGCACTTAAACTGCATTTTCGAAGTTCAAACTCGGGGCACCATACCAGTCCACTACGGAGAAAAATCCTGAAATGTTTTTCTTTACGACTGAAGAAAGACACGAACACCTTGGTTGACAATCCGTAAATGTTTGTTCTGGAAGTGGAGGTCTCCTTTAAAACATCTTAAAATTGAAAAGGTGTTTTTGAGCATCTGATCGACCACTCAAATCTAAAATCTCTTTCTCTTGGCTCCAGGAACATGAGTAACCAGAGTGCTGCAGTAGATCAGTCAGGTGAGTTGGACTCTGCACCCACAGCGCTCGACCTCCTCGTCCTAGAGACCGTTCTCTCCTTCTTCCTCCTGCTGCTGCTGGTCTGGTTCCTCAACCGGGAATTCGAGGTCAGCTACCGCCTACACTACCACGGGAATGTGGAAGCTGACAAGCATCGCATCAAAATCCAGACCATGCGAGATCAAGCGGACTGGCTGCTGCGTAACATCATCCCCATCCATGTAGCCGAGCAGCTGAAGGTAAACCAGAGCTACTCTAAAAACCACGACAACGTCGGGGTCATCTTCGCGAGCATCGTCAACTTCAGCGAGTTCTACGAAGAGAGCTACGAAGGCGGGAAAGAGTGCTACCGAGTGCTCAACGAACTCATCGGAGACTTCGACGAACTCTTGCGCAAGCCTGCGTTCTCCAATGTAGAGAAGATTAAAACCATCGGCGCCACCTACATGGCGGCGTCCGGATTAAACGGGCAGCAGTGCCAGGAACAGCCACATCCGCACGCCCACCTACGTGCCCTCTTTGACTTCGCCCTCGAAATGATGCGCGTGGTGGACGATTTTAACAAGAACATGTTGGGTTTCAAGTTCAAGCTGAGAATTGGCTTCAACCACGGGCCCCTGACTGCCGGCGTCATCGGCACAACCAAGCTCCTTTATGATATTTGGGGCGACACGGTCAACATCGCTAGCCGCATGGACAGCACGGGAGTGGAGTGCCGCATACAGGTTAGCGAAGAGAGCCACTGCGTGCTCAGCAGAATGAACTACGCCTTCGATTACCGTGGGACTGTAAACGTGAAAGGGAAAGGGCAGATGAGGACTTACCTGTATCCCCAAATGAACGAAGGCAGAACGGGGTCCACGCAAAGCCTGGAACAAGGCCAGGTGGACAGTGCCGTCGGGCGTTTAGACCCAACGCCCAACGCACTTGCCAATGCAACAACTACAACATCCGCTGCACCACTAAATCCATCCACCTCTATCAGTGGCCACGGTGTGCCTCAGGGCTTTGTATTAGGCCCGTCTCAGATTACAAAGGAGTTGCACCAAGACACTAAGGACAATTCTCCTGTCCCCGAGCTCAAAGAAAAGGATTACGAGAGTCCTTATCAAGCACCATCGCTAAGTGGTACACAACCTCCCTCGATAGCACAACTGTACGCGCCGTTAGCCAGACCAGAGACGCCTTTACAAGCAGAGGAAGATGAAGACGCAGATGAGCGTACGAAGCTCAGGGCAGTGGAGTGATGCAGATTTCAGATTGCCTCCTCACCTCGGCTGACCTTCTTCAGGAGCCAGTCAGCGGTCTACTTCCTTCACGGGGCTTTTCCGACCACAACTGTTGGAGTTCCAATGAGTAGCATTAGCCTGTATAGGGCGAATGTGTTGATAACGTGACCTAAATAGAAAAATAGATGCGCTAAGCATCTGCTGTGTGGATCACAGTGTAGCACAGAGGGGGAAATGGATGGAGTTAATATTTTTGATGTTCTCTAATATGTGTTTTTTTTGTTTGTTTGTTTATAAAGTGCCTTTATGATATGTAAGATCAGTCAGATGAACAAATGAAAAAGAAGTGTGATCAAATATATCAGCATGGCTTTTTGAAAAGATGTGGACAGTGGAAAAATGCCATATTAATTTTATTTTTTTTCATTTATTTCAGTATTTCTTTCTCTCTTTGAGACAAAATAATCAAAAACAAGCCAGTTGCTAATTACAAACAGGATTACAGGCTGTTTTAAAGGGATAGTTTACCAAAAAAATAAAAATTCATGGCGTTCCAAACCTGTAAGACCTTCGTTCATTTTAAGAGCACAAATCAAGATATTTTTGATGAAATCCGAGAGCTTTCTGACACTGCATAAACAGCAATGCAACTACTACGTTAAAGGCACAGAAAGGTAGTAAAATATCGTTAAAATAGTCCAATGGTTCAACCTACAAGAATACTTTTTTGTACACAAAGAAAACAAAAATAACGACTTTATTCAACAATTTATTGTGTTCTGTGTCGAGGCATTAACGACAACATATTGTTGAATAAAGTCGTTGTTTTTGTTTTCTTTGCGCATGAAAAGTATTCTTGTAGCTTCGTAACATTACGGTTGCACCACTGATGTCACATGGACTATTTGAACAATGTCCTTACTACATTTCTGGGCCTTGAACGTGATTGTACCGTTGCTTATTTGTAAGTGGTAAAATATTGTTAAAATAGTCCAATGGTTCAACCGTAATGCTATGAAGGTGTGAGAATACTTTTTGTGCGCAAACAAAATAAAAATAATGACTTTATTTAACAGTTTCTTGTCTATTGTGTCAGTCTTCGATGCGTGTTCATGACAGTACCACAAAGCAATGTTGAATAAAGTTATTTTTGTTTTCTTTGCACACAAAAAGTATTCTTGTAGATTCATAACACTGCGGTTGCACCACTGATGTCACATGGACTATTTTAACAATGTCCTTACTACCTTTCTGGGCCTTGAACGTGATTGTACCGTTGCTGTCTGTGTAGGGTCAGAAAGTTTTTGGATAGCATCAAAAATATCTTATTTGTAAGTGGTAAAATATTGTTAAAATAGTCCAGTGGTTCAACCGTAATGCTATGAAGGCATGAGAATACCTTTTGTGCGCAAACATAACAAAAATAACGACTTTTCATGATAGTATCGCAACGCATTGTTAAATAAAGTCATTATTTATGTTTTCTTTGTGTACAAAGAATATTTTATGGTTAAACCATTTGACTATTTTAACAATATTTGCCTACCTTTCTGTGCTTTGAACATAGTAGTTGTGTTGCTGTCTATTCAGGGTCAGAAATCTCTCGGATGTCATCAAAAATATCTTAATTTGTGTTCTGAAGATGGGCGAAGGTCTTACGGGTTTGGTGCGACATGAAGGTGAGCAATTAATGACAAAATGTTCATTTTTGGGTGAACTATCCCTTTAAGGTTCTTTTAATGAATAAATAGTGAATTAGTTTCACTGCTCTTCTACTTGGGCGGTCACGTACATCACATTAAAATAAAACCAAGGATTCAAGGGCGGATGGATAATACTTCTGTCCACAATGCCCATATTAATATCCACTATATCTGGCAGCAAACAATGTAGCTTTCATCAATGGGAGGTAAAAGTGGCTCACGCACAATAGCACCCTAAACTCACAAAATGAGGAAAAACGGCACAATCAGCCTTATTTGTCGAATCGCAATCAAGATGGCAGAAGCCATGCTGTGCGCTCTCTCCCCTTGATTAGAGGACACAAGGGCCGGTGATTGTAATGCATTCGGAAATTTAGAGTATATTTGTTGTAAACAAGCTGTTTGGAGTTTTTTTTTTTTTTTTTTTATTTAACCTCGGAATTTAATGTTTCTCGGAATGTCCTACACGATTAATTTTTTTCAGCATGGCACTTACAGAAGGAATAGTTCACCCAAAAATGCTAATTTTGTTAATTACTCACCCTCAAGTCGTTCCAAACACGCAAGACATTCGTTCATCTTTGCAACACAAATTAGGATATTTTTGATGACTTCCAAGAGCTTTCTGACCCTGAATAGACACCAACGCTACTGAATCAGTCAGTAGTCCAAAGGAACTATAAGGAAATAGTCCATTTGACATCAGTGGTTCAGCCGTAATTTTCTGACGCAATTTTGTGCGCAATAAAGAAAAAAATCACAAGTTTATTGAACAATTTCTTCTCTTCTGTGTCAGTCTTCGATGCGTTTGTGCAACACGTCTTCGCGCACAAAATTTATTCTCGCCATGTCTTAAACATGAACGACTGATGTCACATGGACTAACTTTACTCACTTTCTAGGCCTTTCTAACATCAGAAATCTCTCGGATTTCATCCGAAATATCTTGTTCTGAAGATGAAGGTCTTACAGGTTTGGAATGAGATGAGGGTAACTAATAAATGACAGAAATTTTATTTTTTGGGTAAACTATCCCTTTAAGGATCTTAACGCCATCATTTTTCCTTAAATATCCAGTAAACTCTCACCAACAAAGCCTTCAATGAAGTGTTCGGTTGAACAGATTTTGTAGCTAAATTCTTTCATTCATTTCATTCAGTGCCTCTCAAACTTTTTCATATCCGAATCAGTTGGTTTTCACTGTGATCACGCCGAGTTGGCATCGCCATCGTTTTTATTGATCACCGTGCACTTGTGATAACAGGCCTTGAGAAAGAAGATTCTCGTGCTGCCGTAGTTGGCGATTGGCTTGCAACTTTGGTATAAAAGCCTACTTTTTTTAGAAGATTTGTATCTGATAGCTTTTTTTGTGCCGATTTTGACAGCTCTTGGAATTTTTTATTTTTCGACATTTGTGCAGATTGTGATTTTTCTTTGCTTTTCTTTACCTGATTTTGTCTCTGATGCATTCAGAACACTAGAGAACGAATAATCGACAGTATATCTTGCGACGCGTCTTACATTTCAATCAACGAGCAAAGCAATTTTACTTTCTCAAAGCAAGTCCATCATGTATAATGAATAAGCTTGGCTCTTCTTTATTTCTGTTTACAGAGCAATCACTAGTTTGTTCTCAAAAATGGAAAACATCCAGTGCCTTTTCGGTTCACTCTTTTGTTTTTTTGTCCTCCCTCAATTGTAAGAGTCGAAATAGCTTTCAGAACACCTGCAATATTATGTTATTGTATCATATTATTATTTCCTCCTTGATGTGAATTATAATTCCAGCCTTTTTTAAGAAAATGTACACTGTGTATCTTTAAATGGAACTTTTCGGGATGGAAAAGGGATTTGATTTTGCTGTTAATTGTTTTATGGTGCACTGCTTTCCAGCCAACACATTCACCTTTGAGTTATTGTATCACTCCATTGGCTAAAGAAGCCCAGTGCTGACAGTATTGATTATAATGAATTGTGCATAATGTATGTGGTTTTGTATTAAATGCATTTGTATTTATTGGGGCTGCGCATGAATCGGTGCGCAGCCACGGAGCCTAATATCAAAAGGGCATATTTATAAAAGGGAGCCACTTAAAGCGAGGCGAAATGGGTTTTTGAACCCAGTTTCACCTATGACGTAACAAGCACCTAAGGCCTAACTGTTGAAAAGTGCCTCGGATTCAATTCTACTAAAGTTTTATGATATTTTAAAATGGAAAAGTGTGAATTTTAAAAGTTTTACGTGTGATCGTTCCCACTTTTTCACCACTGCCTGCACCCCTTGTAGGTTTTCTGCATTTTAGTTTTGAAAATCAAGAAT
This sequence comes from Labeo calbasu, assembly GCA_019740295.1. Classification (NCBI taxonomy): domain Eukaryota; kingdom Metazoa; phylum Chordata; class Actinopteri; order Cypriniformes; family Cyprinidae; genus Labeo; species Labeo calbasu. The sequence continues at coordinate 11,895 of JAHKKF010518364.1, forward strand.
TAATTTTGTTTTTCGCTGCATCACAGTTTTGTTTTATATAAAATTGAACAAATCTTAATTGGTTAACAGACATATTTGAGTGTTTTGGTGCTCGAGTGTTAAAAAACGTGCCCTTGAATATGACTTCACATGCTTTTATTAACTGTGTATTAATTATTTTTGTGCCATATATGGGAATATGTGTATACCAAAGAATTTTAAATAGTGTGGGCAGAAGCTGCAAGACAGAGCTGTGGAATGTGGGCAAGATGTTTTTGTTTTGTTTCTTGTTGTTTTTTTTCCCAGCAGCACATGTTCTTCAATAATTTGTTCTTATGCACATGAGACACAGCGGGTATTGATTTATTAGCCGTTATATCCAGGCAAAAAGCATAATCTGTATACATTTGCACAGTGCACTCACTTTGTATGTACATATCATGTATTGTTTTATTTGATTTCTATGTTTCAAAATGGATAATACATGTGCATGTGCCAGATTTCGAGAGTAGAGAAACAATGAAAAGATTTCAGAAGTGGCGTCTGTCTGGTTTATGTGTGACACAAATGTTTTTTTTTCAATAATGGTGATTTAAGTCACGATTAAACATCGCTTATGAAAATTAACCATGGTTTTATAGTAAAACTGTAGTGACCATACCATATAACCACAGTTTTACTACAAATGTGACACTGGACCACAAAACCAGTCTTAAGTAGCATGGGTATATTTGTAGCAATAGCCAAAATATATGGGTCAAAATTATCGATTTTACTTTTATGCCACAAATCATTAGGATGTTAAAAAGAGATCATGTTCCATGAAGATATTTTGTACATTTTCTACCGTAAATGTATCAAAACTTAATTTTTGATTAGTAATATGCATTGCTAAGAACTTCATTTGAACAATTTTTGACCTTGGACCACAAAACCAGTCATAATTGTTATTTATTAGGATAGGACAATATTTGGCCGAGATACAACTATTTGAAAATCTGGAATCTGAGGGTGCAAAAAAATCTAAATATTGAGAAAATCACCTTGAAAGTTGTCCAAATGTAATTTCTAGCAAATATTAGTAATCAAAAATTAAGTTTTCATATATTTACAGTAGGAAATTTACAAAATATCTTCATGGAACATGATCTTTACTTAATATCCTAATGATTTTTGGCATAAGAAAAAACAAATCAATCATTTTGACCCATAGAATGTATTGTTGGCTATTGCTACAAATATACCTGAATATACCTGTTTTTTTTTTTTGTTTGTTTTTTTTTTTGCACCCTCAGATTCCAGATTCCAAATATTGTCCTTATTTATTCAACTTTCAGATGATGTATAAATCTGAATTTTAAAAAAAATTGACCCTTATTGCTTGGTTTGTGGTTTAGGGTCACAATTTTTAAGGCAATTTTCTCCATATTTTGATTTTTTGCACCCTCAGATTCCAGATTTTCAAATAGTTGTATCTCAGCCAAATATTGTCCTTATTTATTCAGCTTTCAGCTGATACAAATCTCAGTTTAAAAAAATTAACCCTCATGGTCCAGGGTCACAAATACCATGGTTAATTTTCGGAAGGGATTACTTATGAATGTTTTAAATGGATATTTAAGCAATATCAAAAGAGATGTGTGTTTAATTGTTTAATTAATACGCATAAAATATGAAAATAATGTATTTTTGTATTTAAAAATAATATAATTTTCATTGCTTCTCAACAACTCGTTTAACAGCAGACTGTAATATTGGTCAAAACGCTTTTAAATCCTCGTCCCAGTACGATTACTGAGGTAAACAGCAGTTATTGATGCGTAAATGACAGGTCGAGTGCTGATTTGTGATCGTCGACTGCCCCCAGCGGCCGCTTTGCGGCTTCACAACAGGTTTGACGTAGGGCGTGATTGCGCTGCGCTCTCCCCCTCCCCCTCGGCTCCGTCTATCTGGAAAAAGAAAAAAAAACTTTTTGTATCGAAGGAATCAACAGCCGCCATCTTGTCTCGGCTCGGAATCAGGATTTCGATAGAGCACTATTTTTTATTTTTGGACGCGGAGCATCCGAATCGAGGTTTGACGACACTGTTTAGCGGAAAATGACACGTTTATATCGCCGCGAGGGAATTTTTGGCGAAAAATCCTGGATTTAATCGGCGTTCGTCGGACACAAAACCCTCGTATATCTGATTTCCCCTTCAGAGCGACGCTTGCGTCCGTATTTCGCTCCGAGCGGGTATTGTTTACCGGACGCTTTTGGAGGACAGACAGCGCCGAGGAGACTATTTTGCAGAAATATCTCATTTTTATGCAACCGTGCATTTTTACACGGAGCCAGACGATTTTTGCAGGGAAAAAATTGACGTCAGAAAATGGATCGAGTGCCGTTGCAAAATTAACGACGCTCGTGCGCGAGGATTCCTCTGGATATTTTATTTGGGATTTAACGTTGAATTCGCGGAAAGGAGGCGTTTTCTCTCGGTAATATAACGATGATAATGTGGGTGTTGGGTGTTGGATTATCATGGGGTGAATGGTGGTGGCGACGCGGGGCGCTGTTGCTGCTTTTTTGAGAAAATCCTCCGCCGAGCCGCTCCACACTCCCCACGTCTTTCAAAAAAGTAAGGTAACATCTGTTTTTTGACGAAAGGATCCTTCACTTGCAATTTTTCCCCACAACATTCGGCCAGAAGCTCATTTTTTAACCGCAATGGCTGAAAATGTGCTCGAAGGTGGCCCTCCAAGCGCGAAGCGAGCGAAGCTGACAGCACCTGCTCCAGACGCTCCAGGTAAAAGTCCAGCAGGCCTGATCCCAGACCTGCAAAATACTCACATAAAACTCTTATGAAGCATTAGAACACGTTTATTCACGCACCAGGTGTCACACAGCTGTCAAACGAGTCCAGAAACAGTCCAGTCGGCTTTACTTCACCCTCAAAATGAAATCATCTGGTCACCCTCATGTTGTTCAAAACTCCTATGACAGTAAAGGAGAAAGGAGTTTTCATTCCGTGCTTTTATTACATATGCTGAAACTGAACGGTGACTTACATTTTGTGCTTCACGGAAGAAAATCAGTTATTCGAGTTTTACAAATAATGGCAGTTTGGAGTTTAGTTAGGCTATTAATGAAAATAGCGTTGTAAAAATAATGCTTCTAAAGTTTAGAAATCAAGAAAGAGATCTTTTGTGCATATAAAATGCAACTGCTGTGCATCTAATAGGCACAAATGACATTTTAATAACGTATTGCATCAGTCAACATTCATCCGTAAGGATTGTTTCAGATAAGCACGTGGAAAGAGTTCCAGCTGAAAGAAGTGCGTGAAAGAGAGAAACAGACCTATGCTAATGTCCCGGGACAGTTTCTGAAAGTGAAAGTTTTAGTTTATGGTCGCTATGATACTGTGAACCCAGTTATCACCATTATTTCTTTCAAAGAAGTTCACACGGTAGAAAGTTTCAGCATTTGCGTTTAGACACAAAAATAGCATGTTTTACCAGGCGTTTGACGTTGTTAAAGCACTTTAAAAAAATATTTAATGAATTATCAATCTCTCATGAAGCGAATATTCATGTTGGTTTTTTAGAAAAAACGTTTTTTTGTACACAGAGCGGGTCGCCTCTCATGGGCACCGCTATTGAGGTCACATGACCAACCGTGTCGGTAAACGTGAATGCGCATCTAAACATAGGACTAAAACTTACTAAGTGCGCTTTGGAGACTTTCAGATATTAAAACTAGCACGCAAAAGTGAGAGAGCGTCCAGGAAGATGAATTTTGCTCAAGTTATGAAGCTAAACACAATTCAGAGTTCAAAGACATGCGATTGTGCTGTTTGTTAGCTTGCTAGTCAAGATAATTGTATGCTTCGACTAGTTAACCTGTATATAGGGTTTGCACTTGCGTCACGTTGCATAGCCATATCGGCGATACTCGGATGTAAACAACAGCATTGGTTGCACGGTTAATGTACTACTGAATACGTTTTTCTGCTAATTTATGTTGACGAAACGACAGAAAATCGAATTCCAAATCATGTAGAGAAGCACTTAAAAAGCATAAAAGAGCCCAGTATTTTGACAAACTAAAGTTAATAGGTTGTAAAGATATGTATGAGCAGTATTAATTAAGATGTTAGGCTAATATTTTACTTTTCCTGACTGGAAATGATAAGAACAAACACATGTTGTCAAGATTCTTGCTCTGGAAATCCTGGTTCAGTTTGGCCAACAGCAAACGCCTTTTGTTCCTCAGACTTTTTGTACTCTTCTCCTTGATTTGTTATAACTTTTGGCAGTCTGTATTTGTCCAAATGTTTTTCTGATCTGACTGATTAGTGCAGCCCAAAACATTACAATAATTGATCATTTTCAGCAGCAATAATCATAAAATATGCGAGTTTAGTTCGGTTCAGTGGATTGTTTACGTACAGTGCTGCCAATATGCCGTCGTGAAAACACAGTACTGCCCAGTTAGAAGAGTACTTTGCTATATTAGCTTGCAAACCTAGGCCAGTTTGACGTGTCATCTCAGCTGTCATTAACCACATGGCTGTAGTCACCAGTGTGCGTGCTACAGATTAGCATCATGCATGCAGTGACTAGCGCTCAAATGTGTTAAAAGTTCATCACACATAAAGGTTGCATAAAGTTCCCCTCATTTCTACAAATCAGCATGTAATGTGTCTGATTATCTGTGTCCGCAGGCAGCTTGTGTGTTTGTGTGTAAACTTGAGCTCTTGCTTTAATAGCCGAGAAGTCTTGTTGCACCTGTAGAGACCTGTTCCTCTGGCTTCTGTGATGTTCATTCACAAAGTAGTGCTTGTTGGACCATCTCACGCGTCAGCATCCATCTTGCCTGCGTGCGTTCAGGCCGTATTGCTTCGTGATATGATTATTTTGACAGGTGAAGTGTGTAATTTGTTTCAGGAAGTGTTTTTCCACCATCGGCTTGAACGATTCCAGCATTTGGACTTGAGCAGTACAGTGATGTGATCTTGGTTTTGTAGAATAGTGTTTTTCCACACACCCAGCTCTTGAAAACTCATCATCAGATTGTGCAGTTAATATTTTGTTAATAAATGTTCTCTGTAGCAAGTTCAGGATTTTTTTTACGTTTATATTCTGAACGTTCTGTTTATATCAAGCCTAAAGTGTGCAAGCCGACTCCCATTTTTGTTTACGTTTTGTATTCCGATTGAAAATTCAGCACATGTGCTGTAGCCAGAATTGAAAATTCTGTCCTTAATTACTCACCCTCATGTCGTTCCAAACTCGTAAGACCTTCATCTTAGAAATTGTTGAATGGAGTCGTTTACGCACAAAGTATTCTCGTAGCTTCATAACATTATGGTT
>JAHKKF010518365.1:0-20865 GCA_019740295.1 Labeo calbasu
AAAAATCAATAAATAAAAACAAAAAATATCTAAATAAAAAAATAATCTAAAAACATACAATGAATAAATAAATAAATACAAAACATAAATAAACACTAAAATTAATAATCTAATAAAAATATTAAAATCAATTTTAAAAACATTAAAATTAAATAAATATTAAATAAACTAGTAAATAAAAAAATAAAATAAAAAATTAATTCAGGATATATCCTCTGAAAAATAAGTCAAAATATCCCCAAAATATTACCAAAAAAAGTTAAATCTGAAAAAAAAAAAAAGAATAATAAATATATAAAACACAAATTTAAACCAGTATATGAGAAATGAAAGAATAACTAAGATAAGAAAAGAAATACTAAAATAATAAATTAATTTGCAAAAAATATAAAAATTAATTATTAAAAACATTAAAATGAAAATAAATATTAAATAAACCAGTAAATAAAAAAAAAATCTAGATATATATTCTCTGAACAAAGAAGTCAAATTAACCCCAAAATATTGTCCAAAAAAGTTAAATCTGAATAAAACAAATATTAAATAATAAATATATAAACACAAGTTTAAACCAGTATATGATAAAATCTAAAAACTAAAAAATTAAAACAAATAAAATAAATAAAAACAAACTGAATGAATAAATAATTAATACAGTTCCAAAACTAATTAAATAAATAAATAACCCAGAAAGGTTTGTCCTGAAACACAAGCATGTTTTTTAGTATTAGACATAAGACAATAATATTTACCAAAGCTGAAGCGAACACTCACACAAACCTCCTGACATTATTAGATTTACAGCAAAATGTGTTTTGCTCAATTTATGAGCCTTTCAAATAGAAAGGAGCAGTTTTCTACATTTAAATATACTCATACATTTATATTTGACATGTCCCTCACAAATATAGACAACCCAACATACTGTGTTTTAGTAAAAGAGCTCTACGTTAAAGCAGTCTCAGATTAGCTGCATTACTGTCTGGTCTTTAAGAGAAGCAGAGACAGCTCCAAGCGTCTGGATCTGACATCTGTGACCTTACAGGAGAGAGTTAACCAGCGTCTCACACACACACACTCGCCTGGTGTCACACAAGGAGAATCCTCCGTAATTATAACAGACAATCTGACGCTGGTTTGTGGAGGTGTAATTAGACAGATGGTGGAGGGCAGAGAGAGACATCCACACCAGCGGCTCCTGGAGACCAGAAACACTCGTTTAACATTCAAACACAATGAGTTTGATTGGACGGAAGGTGAAAAGCACAGATAACGCATTTATAGTTTGGTCTGTTTTCCTGAAAGAGAAAGAATGCACATTTTATGTGAATTATTTCATCATTTCGGTGCACAAACTGCAGCTCTGACTCAAGACACAGACGCGGGCTAATTCTTAATATTTTTATTTGTTCTTTTCTTAATAATATCCAGTTCGTGTGCTTATCGTCCGTCCGGGTTTTGATTGGTGCCGCGGGAGACTCGTCCACAGCGTCCGTCCTGAAACACGTGTGTGGACGGGCGGTTTATGGATCTACTGTCGTCTCCAGCACACGTCGCCACAGTCACATCACGCTTATTGCTGTTTCCCCAAGAATATAGATTTCATAGGAACGAAAATAAGAAAAAACGGATCAATAGATTGACATTCTCTGATTGATCTGTCTCTCAGTTCAAGCATTGTGTCTTCATTATTGTCCCGAAGAAAGTGCTAAAGTGTATTTCAGTGACTTGGTGAAACCTCAGGTTTAATATCTGGTGTATTAACATGACGCTTTTCCATGAGCGAGAAAACATCACAAACCATGTCAGGAACACCAAAAGAAATGCAGAGGAATAAATAATATCGTTATGTTTTATAAAGAACAAAAACACACAGTGAAGTGGGTTCAAACAGTGCTGTGGAAAATACAAACCGAGCCCTCTTAAGAACAGAAATAAATAATAAAATAAAATGAAACATGTCAAAGATTTCTCTTTTAGAACACATTTCTGCCAGTCAGGCTTGTTGGACTTACAATGAAACATTTGAATTTTAAATGTAACATTTGAACTTCAACATTCCATTCGCACTGCTACATTGTAACAATTATCCAGACACCTTGTAACATTTGCTACATTTCAAATGATCTTCACTGATACATACAGAAACCAGCACTACCATTTAAAGAGATCGTTCACTCAAAAATGAGGCCGTCCAAGATTAGGATGTGTTTGTTTCTTCATCAGATTTGTAGAAATGCGTCTCACCAACAGATCCTCTGCAGCGAATGGGTGCCGTCAGAATGAGAGTCCAAACAGCTGATAAAAACATCACAATAATCCACACCACTCCAGTCCATCAGTTAACATCTTGAGAACACAAAGCTGAAACAAATCCATCAAGATGTTTTGAACTAAAATACAAGTCCATAATCCATAATAACAGTTGTTTCTCCAATAAAATAAAAGTACTTCCTCCAGTGAAAAAGTCCATCTCCTGTTGTCTCTCATCAAAATCGAGCCAAATATTTGTTTAAAGCTGTTTTGGATTGTAAACGGTGCTTGATTTGTGCAGATTTCTCTCCTGATTCACACCAGACCACTTTTTCACTGGAGGAACCCATATGGCAAAAAATATGTTTTTTGTGGCCAAAATATATTTGAAATGTATGCTAAATATATGTTGCAAACAGCAAAGCACAATTAAATATATTTTTGAAATAGTAAATATATTTACTTTTAACCATCACATACCAAAACATATTTCTAAATGTATTTCCGTGGCAAGAAAATGCAATTTTGTGGTCTAAATATATTAATATATAACCAAAAATATATAGGTAGAAAATATATAAGCACGTAAATATATTTAAAAAAAAAAAAAAAAAAAAAAAAATATATATATATATATATATATATATATATGCTGTATGGGAAGCATTATTATGGATTATAGTCTTGATTTTGAGTTAAAAATTATGTCTTAATGATAGNAATTTTGTGGTCTAAATATATTAATATATAACCAAAAATATATAGGTAGAAAATATATAAGCACGTAAATATATTTAAAAAAAAAAAAAAAAAAAAAATATATATATATATATATATATATATATATATGCTGTATGGGAAGCATTATTATGGATTATAGTCTTGATTTTGAGTTAAAAATTATGTCTTAATGATAGATTTGTTTTAGGTTTTGTCTTCTCAAGATGTTAACTGATGGACTGGAGTGGTGTGGATTACTTGTGGATTATTGTGATGTTTTTAGCAGCTGTTTGGACTCTCATTCTGACGGCACCCATTCACATTCATTGGTGAGCAAGTGATAGAATGACACATTTCTACAAATTTAATGAAGAAATAAACTCATCTACATCGTGGATGGCCTGGGGGTGAGCACATTTTCAGCAAATGTTCATTTTTGGGTGAACCATTTCTTTAATCACTGTCATCGTGCACCAGCTTCTCCTCTGTATGCCTTATAATGTCAAAGGTCAGGGCATGTTTCTAGCAGCTAACAGTGAGCATTACATTGGGTGACATACTGCTCTCTGGTTCTGTCTGGGTTAAGGACACCTGTGACCCGTGTCAGTTTGAATCCTGCCTGTTTGACACACGTCCCGTCGCAGCGGCTCTCGGAACTCATTTGTAGGCATGAATTAGAGATGCCGATGCCAGTCAAAGCGCCACGTCCTTTTCCTCCACGCGTCTTACTGAGCTCGGTAAGTGTGAAATCTAATCCTCAATCACCGCCATTGATTTCATTACCGTCTGCGGAGTCGTTCCGCGGGCGCTCGTTTACGGCACAAAGCAAACGGAGCCGGCGTAAGATTAGCTGTCGGAATTGGGAACGCTCCCAACTGGAATTAGAATTGTGTTATGAAAACTGGCAAACAAACCGAAGTGGTGCATGTTGCCAGGTGGACCGCGTCCAGATTCAGCTTCCTGCCGCATCTGTAAATACGTCTCTGAATTGCAACGACAGGGAATCATACGTGTGTGGCGTTCACTAAAAGAGAAAGTGCTTAGTTCTGTTTAGAATAGATTATGCTATTCACACCCAAAATATCAGGGGGAAACTCTACAGGCCTTGTTATGACGATATTTTAATACCACTTTAATTTTTTTTTTTTTTACAAGATTAATGTCGTAATAATTTGAGAATAAAGTTGCAATGTTTCAAGTATTTAAATTATTTGTAGATATTAAAAATAATAAATAAAATAAATATAAACATTGGCCCGGATTGAGAGCACCGGGAAGAATTTATTTGCATATTGTTGCATCCAAGCGGCCACATTATCTTACTGGCATGAGGAAGAGTCCACTTTAAGGACTCGAAGAATACGATATGTATATTAACAGACTGAAAAAGAACTTTTTATTTTAACATCAGCTCGACATTCCTTTGGGGGGCACCATAGCTCTCTTATTTAACCCTTTTTAATACTACAAATATTTGTGGGATTATTAGCAGAAATCATACCATGTGTCATTCGCATGCTTGGAAATAATATTTCATGTCTTCGATTGCATTTGTAGTGCGCCAGATCCCCTAATAGCAATAAGCTTTGTGCCTTTGGTACTTTTAATATAATACAGTCTCAGCTTTCAAAATTAGTTTTATAGTGAAATAAAAAATACGTGTCAATAATGTGTTTTTAGGCTCTTAAATGTGGCGTGACAGATCTCTGTGTTCATGTAAATCAGTTAATTAAATGATAGTGTTTTCTTTGTGAAAATTCGACCGCCTACTCCGCAAAAACATCGGTGGTGTCCAACCTTTCATTCCTCACATGTATTTAATTCAAAACAACAATTGTTATATATAACATATGTTATACTGTTGTCTTTTCTGAGCTATATAACATTAAGTAACTATTCACAAGTTATTTTATTCATGGTATAATACAGTAAATGATTGGACATCATATTTAACATCTTCCATTTATTATTTGCAGTGTGCCAGCAGCACAGTAATTGCTAAAAATTGTGCTTTGTTGCTTTTAATATAACACAACTCAGCTTTTAAATTCTGTCTGTCATGAAATACAAATTATGAATGTGTTTTTCCTCTTTATTTCAAGTTTATAGCAAGATATAAAAGTGAAGGAACATCAAAAGGCATGGGAAAAAATGTATAGCCTAATTTAATGAAACGAATGTCTCATTACTGTAATCGGAAAGATGATTGACTTACATGGCGCTTAAACTGAAGTGAACACAGCAAATCTGTCACGCCACAGTAAAGAGTTTGAAAAACACATTACTGTAAGATATTGTTTGTATTTCGCTATAAAACTGACAGATTTTGAAATCTGAGGCTTTGAAATTTCTCCCGGTGCTCCCAATCAAGGTCATTTGCTTGCACAATAGGCTAATATTTTCTTAAAATATTTTGACATTATTTTTGAAATATTATGACTTTATTCTCAACTTTATCCGCTAAATATTTAGACTTTATTCTCAAAATATTTTGACTTTATTCTTGTGATATTTCAACTTTATTCGCTAAATATTTAGACTTTACTCTCAAAATATTTAGACTTTATTCTCAAAATATTTACATTTTTTCTTGTAATATTTCGACTTTATTCTCATGATATTTCGACTTTATTCTCGAAATATTTTGACTTTATTCTTGTGATATTTTGACTTTATTCTCATGATATTTCAGCTTTATTCGCTAAATATTTAGACTTTTTTTCTTGTAATATTTCGACTTCATTCTCATAATGTTTCAACTTTATTCTCTTAATTTTTTTACTTTATTCTCGAAATATTTCAACTTTTTTCTTGTAATATTTTGACTTTATTCTCATAATATTTTGACTTTTTTCTCACAATATTTCAACTTTATTCTTGAAATATTTTGACTATTCTCGACTTTATTCTTGTAATATTTCGACTTTATTCTCATAATATTTCAACTTTATACTCGTAATATTTCAACTTTATTCTCGTAATTTCTTGTGATATTTCGACTTTATTCTCATAATATTTCGAATTATTCTTCTATTTCAAATTTGCTCTCATATTATTACAATTTAATCTAGTAATCTTAGATTTTTTTTATTTTTTAACGTGGCTCTAAAACACTGAAATGAAAACACGAGCAGAACAAAAATGGTACATTAATCTACTTGTGCATGAATCATCTAATTTAATAAATGTGCTTTTAATGTAAGACTGATGAGTTTGAATGAAAAATGCACACTTTTATTCATCAAAGATGCATTAAATTGATCAAAATTGACAGTAAAGACATTTATAATTAAAAAAAGATTTCTATTTCAAGTAAACGATGTTCTCTTTAATTTTGAATTCATCTTTAAATCCTAAAAAATAAAATGTATCACACTTTCCACATAAATATGTTTCTTGAGCAGCAAATCAGCATATTAGAATGATTTCTGACGGATCATGTGACACTGAAGACTAAAAAAATTCAGCTTTGATTACTGTAATAAATTACATTTTAAATCAGATTCACATAGGAAAGTGTTATTTTAAATTGCAATAATATGCAACATTTTTACCGTATTTTTGATCAAATAAATGCAGCCTTAAGACTTTGTTTTGAATTGAAGTGTTTGATTTACAGAGAAATGTTCTGTTTGTGTTTCATTAATGCCTTTGCATCTTTGCGTTTAAAACAAAATATCTGAAAATGAGTGTGGGATTTTGATAGTACGAGTCGAGAGGTCAGTGATTCTGGATCTGAACTGACGGTCTGATTCAGTGAAGTGACAGTATCTTGTTTGACGGCTCTGTTCTGGATTTCGTGCTACACTTCTCTAATCAGTCGCTCTTTCGCCCTGATTCCTTCTCTTTCAGCCTACACAGGTTCAGCTCCCTCCGGTTGTCTTTGTGTTTTTATTTATTTATGTAACTGTCACACAGAAAAAATTCTCGAATACTCCACAATCAATACGCTACCCCCTCCGGAACCTTCTGAGAGCCCTGAGAAACAATCACAAGACGCGGCGGAGGCTCCCAGAACAAACCTCTCATCACGGCGAGCGGCCCGCGGGGGTCCTGCCTACCTGCCGGGCCCCTGGCTGCCAGTCAGCACACATCACCTCCTCAATACATCAGTGTCTCCTTGCATTTGTGCTTCCCGTCTCCCTTTCTCCCCCCGTCTCAAAAGTTGAGGAGTTTTCGCAACTTATGAACTTTCCTCAGGTCAGACGCTCTCAGGTGTGTATAAACGCTGTCCCTGATTTCACTTCGACACACACTGAGGGTGAGAAAGAACAGGGAAAAAATCTCAAATAGGCTTTTAGAAACAACACAGTGACTTGCTTGTCATTTACGTTACAGAAGAAAACCATTTCTCTGACAGAAAGACTCCAGATATGAATATAGGCTATGCAACCAACCAGAACACCCTAGCAACAGCACAGCAACTTACTACCACTAGCAACCACCCACAACAGTCTACTATGTTAGCAGTGAGTTTTGCATGGGCAAACACACTCCTTTCTGACACAAGAAAAATTTTAAAAATGTAATATTAATGTGTAATATATATATACACACACTACCGCTCAAAAGTTTGGGATTGATAAGATTTGTAATGTACTTTAAATAAGTTTCTAATGCTCATCAAGGCTGCGTTTATTTGATCAGAAATACTGAAAAAAATAATTATATAGTGAAATATTATTACGATGTAAAACAACGTGCTTTTATTTTAATATACATTAAAAATCACATTTATTTCTCTGATCAAAGCTTAATTTTTTAGCATCATTACTCCAGTCTTCAGTGTCACATGATCCTTCAGAAATCATTCTAATATGCTGATTTATTATCAGCGCTGGAAACAGTTGTGTTGCTTATTTGTGATACTTTTTTCAGAATTCTTTGATGAATAAAAAGTAAAAAAAAAAACAGCATTTATTTATTTGTTTGGGGTCAGTAAAATTTTATTCTTTTTTTTATTAAAAGAAATTAATACTTTTATTCAGGATCTGTTAAATTAATAAAAAGTGATAGCATAGATTTACATTGTTAGAAAAGATTTATATTTTGAATAAATGCTGTTCTTTTTAACTTGTTATTCATCAAAGAATCCTGAAAAAAAGCCTCACAGGTTGCAAAAAAATATTTGGCAGCAAAACCGTTTCCAACATTGATCATTCTAATAATAAATTGACATTTTAGAATGATTTTCAAATTAGCTGATAAAAATTCAGCTTTGAATCACAGGAATAAATTATATTTTAAAGTATATTAAAGTAAAAGCAATTATTTTATATTGTAATAACATTTTGCAATATTACTGTTTTTTTTCTGTATTTTTGCTCAAATAAATGCAGCCTTGATGAGCATAAGAGACTTCTTACTGATCCCAAACTTTTGAGCGGTAGTGTACATATAAAGGTATTAATTTTAACCTTTTAAATGTAAGGAAAAAAATATTTTCTTGACATTTAAAAAACTTTCCACTGACAAATATTTTGTATATTGTGCTATATACACTACCGTTCAAAATGACCGTTTAAACATTTTGTATTCATCAAAGATAAAGTATCACAGGTTACAAAAAAAAAATGTTAATTTTAATATTAATTCTTTTTAACATTTATTATATAGCAGAACAATGATTTTTGACTAAAGACTGGACTAATAGATGATAAAAATTCAGCTTTGCCACCACAGGAATAAATTATATCTTAAAATACAATAAAATAGAAACCATTATTTAAAATTGTAATAATATTTCACAGTAGTAGTTCTTACTGTATTTTTGATCAAATAAACACAGCCTTGATGAGCAAAAGAGACGGTAGTGTATATATATATATATATATATATATATATATATATATTTTTTTTTTTTTTTTTTTTTTTTTTTTGCTTAAACTGAATCATGTTTTGTGCATCATTACAATACCGGCCCATCTGTCTGACGGTGGTCATCGTGTTGTCCTGTTCTCAAGCTGACAAGGGTCAAAGGTCGCCCGAAATGTGCCTGTCTGTCCTATTAAATCAGAACGCTGTGACATGAGTTGTGACCTGTGAGGGACTCAGGTGTGTGTGACGGACGTCTGCTGAGATCTTCAATCACCATCCCTGAACGGATTTGATCGTCATCGTTTGGACTTACACGGTACATTCAGAATCCTTCACTCGATTCCACCTAATAGCAGCTAAAGATATAGAAAAACAAACCAAATTTGAGCAGCTTTTGGACTAATGTTATAATGTTGTTGGCTTATTTTATGCACAAACAAGAAACTTTGCATGGAAGTACTCCTCGGTTGCTGTGAAAAGGCAAAACTATTCTTGGTAAGTCTAACTTGATTGCCACTTGCATCAAGCTTTCATCACATTCACTCACACAGACACACAGGGCTACACTGTCATAAGATCCTGGAAGACACAAGTGAATTGTGATTTAGTCTGGATGTTTCTCAAACCCTCTCTCCTGACGCCCAATGCTCAATGCCCGCTGATATTACTACAGTGAGGCTGAACGAAAATGAAGAAATGCTAACGTGGATTGGATTTTTTTTGGTTTTCCTACAGTATGTTTCCCCTCTCCACCTCAAAAGGTTCCAAAACATCTGTAGGATGAATAAACAAGTACAACCCCTTAAACACAAACCCTTAGATTCAAGATCAGCAATATGTGATCCTCATAGGGCGACTAAAAAGGTTTTGGATCAGACAAAAATCAGTTTTCGTATGCAGTGCATAGGAGTCTTTCTGTCCAAGTCAATATTAATGACCAAACTCTTGTAGATGAATTTGGCATAGGTATAAAATAAACAATTGTCCTCTAGGTCTCAATATATGTAGCATTTCACACCCTCCTACTGACTGATTAACATATATTTAAATATATAATTCCATAGATATATATTCATGAGTGAAAAAGGAGAATAACAAAGCAAAACGAAAGAAATCTAGAGCTCTAAGTTAACTCGGTAGTCTTATCGTTTTAAAATCACAGTAATATTTAGATATTTAAAATGATTGAAACACAGTGCCAATACAGAGATAACGAAAGAAAAGGTCAAACGCCACACAGAGGAAGATCGCTACTACTGAGTTAGGAGGGTGTGATTTAGCCTCACAAATTGGAAGGGAGTTTCGAACGGGGCGGTTCTAGTTCCGACGGGTGTCCGTCGGAGGCTCGCGGGAGAGAAAGTGCAGGTGACGTCCCTATAGAATGAGCCTGGCCTCGAGAGCCCGGAGGAGTCTGTACGGGGCCGGCCATGTGCCCCGATACCGAGCTACAGGGTTTGGGGGTTAGCGTCGGGGACGAATACGGGGAGAGGCAGTAACCGGGCTCCCGAGGGGAAGACTGACCCACTGCCTCCACGGGATGGGAGCTGGACAGTATGTTCAAATCCTCGTAAAAGCGACCCAACGGAGAGTCCGTGCCGGAAGAGTGGTGACCCGGGAGTTGGCCGGGACAAGAGGACTGCGGGAGGAGCAGGGAGCTGTGGGAGCCGGCGGCACTGGAAGGGTCACTGTAGTGGAAAGTTCTCCCCGTGACGGGGCTCTGGATGGTCGGACTCGGGGCCAGAGGGGTGTAGCACGGCGAGGCGTTCGCTGAGCCGTACTGAGCGAGCGAGGCCAGCGCTGACCTTTCTAAAGGAAGGTATGTGGATAATGCAGGCGGGATGTGGGATGATGTGGAACTCTCGGGGGCTTGGGAACGGGTGGAAGCAGGGGATCCGGGTGGAGGAGTGTGGAAGAGGTTCAACCCAGTGGAAGTCTTGCCCCCTCCGGTCGCAAACTGCTGGAGGGAGCCCGTTTGAGAGGGTTTTGGTGGGGGTTGGCTGTGCAGCAACTGACTAGGGGCGTGACTGAACAAGCTTGTGGAAAGAGGACTAGTATTCGAAGAAGTTGTAGCCAGGATTCCAGTTGGAACTCCACCAGATGGTTGGAGACGTCCTGATGGTGGAGGAGTGCTGGGGGCGACTCCTTGCTTTTGTCTTGGCTGCGAATGAAGCTGTGCGGTGCTAGAAGTCGGCGAAGCCGATGAAGAAGAGAAGCTTTCGAATGGGAACAACGAAATTCCAGCTTGCTGGCTGGAACTGGTGGCACCTGATGAGTGGTGCGTTCGGAGGGACGCGAGAAGAGGCGTATCGACTCCTGGACGCATCTTTGACGGGGACCCGGATGGAGAGTCGCCGGCCGATCCGGGACCTCCAGATTTTGGTGCGACCGTCTGAAATCTCTTCAGCCGGCCGGGCGGCTCGTTTCTTGACCCTAGAACGGAAACCGGTGGTCGGAAGAGAGTAGCAGGGAGATGGGGGTGGTGGGTTAGTGCAATAGCAACCGATGTGGTGGCTGCAGCGGCTTGTAGAGGCGCTTGGATCAGGGGAGCCCAGATGACGGGAGTAGGGGACGGAGGAGCAGGCGGCGACGGACTCTGCATCAGGTTGGCGCAGTGAGCCATGTCTCGATCGTGCTGCACGATCTGCTGGATGATCTCATTTTCCTGGTAGTTCAAAACCCCTGAATTCAAGTCATGTTGGACCTTGTGCTGGAGAATGGAGTTCTTCTTCCCTAAGAGATCAAAGACAAAATATCTGATTTGTAGTCAGCAGAAAACATTTCTTTTATAAATATAAGAAACCACAATAACAGAAGATACCGTGGTGTTGCTATTTTGTGAACGTGACAGCATGGTAAAACCATGGTTTTGTTCAAACACTATATTATGTTGTATAATTTCATGGCATATGAATATGGTAATCATTCAGTACCACGGTATATATCAAAGTACTGTGGTAGTACCATTTTTGGACAGGATGTTGAAACTCTTTGAAAATGGTAATTGTTCAGTACCATGGTATATATCAAAGTATTATAGTATTACATTGCTTTTTTGTGCATTATAGCATTGTAATACTGTGTTGTAACTCTATATTCAGTTCTATAATTCTATTGGATATGAACATGGTAATCATTCAGTACCATGGTATATATCAAAGTACTGGGGTATTACCATTTATTTTTTATATGATAGCATGGTAATACCATGGATTTTGTTGTAACTCTATATTCTGTTCTATAATTTTATGGTATATGAACATGGTAATCATTTAGTACCATGGTTTGTATCAAAGTACTATGGTATTATCATTTTTTGGACATGATAAGCATTGTAATACCATGGTTTTGCTATATAATTCTATGGTATATGAACAAGGTAATCATTCAGTACCATGGTATATATCAAAGTACTGTGGTATTACCAATTTTTGTACATTATAGCAAGGTAATACCATGTTATTTGTAATTTTATATTCTGTTCTATAATTCTATAATATATGTACATGGTAATCATTCAGTACCATGATATACAAGTACTGTGGTATTACTTTTTTTTATTTATTTTTTTTTTTTGGAGACATGATGGCAAGGTAATACCATGGGTTTTGTTGTAACTCTGTATTTTGTATTATGTGAACATGTGAACAAAACATTGTAAGGGTAAAAAATTATAGATATTAAGTAAATATCATGTTCCATGAAGATATTTTGTAATTTACCTACCGTAAATATATCATAACTTAATTTATGATTAGTAATATGCATTGCTAAGCACTTAATTTTGACAAATTGAAAGGTGATTTTCTCAATATTTTAGTTTTTTTTTTTTTTTTACAGATTTTAAAATAGTTGTATCTTGGCCAAATATTGACCTTTCCTAACAAACCATACATCAATGGAAAGCTTTATTCAGCTTTCATATGACATATAAAACTCAGTTAATAATAATAATAAAAAAAGACCCTTATGACTGGTTTTGTGGTCCAGGATCACATATACTATGATATTATGGCTATAAAACATTGTTCCAGAATTTCATAAAAAGTAGACGACAATACATGCAAAGTTACAATTAGAATTAGTTTATTTATTATTTTATTTATATTTTTCAAAATTTAGAATGCATTTATCAATTAAAATATAATATATTTAAAGAGAACAATTTATAACTATATTATTATATTTATTTATATTTTCTTAAGATCTTAAGAGCAAAATATAAAATTTATCATCTTTCATCACCTCAGGTGTACAACACACACACACACACACACACACACAGTTTTATATATGGTCCATGAATGTCAGTACTAAGTCACTTGTTAGTATTTCAGCTGCATTGCAGTCTTCCTTCAAACAGATCATGGCTTTTTTAATAATACCCACCAAAAATGGTATTATTCACCCTCAGGCGACGCCTTGAATATTAAATATCAAACGCAGCACTCTGTTCGATCTGTCTACTGTTTCAACAGCGCTTTGATTCATCTCACACTCCACATCGCCCCTGTTAAACAGGTCTGCAGTCCGGGAGCCCGGGCTCGCCCGAGGACGGCTCCGAGCGCAATCAGAGACGGCGGGGCCGCTCGCGGTGAGGACACGGGCCGAATGGAAATAGCTGAGCGTAGCAGGGGGCAGATCGTTCCTGCAGGCTGACCGGCCTGCGTTTGACTGCTCCTCACTGCTACACCCCAGATAAGAGAGAGTACAACAACAGAGTGCAGACACGACCTCTAGCTTAAACAGGGCTGATATAAACAAGAGACCTGGATGAGCAGAGGGCACTTTGCTATGTTTGGTAATGTCACGCTATCACTTACTACTGTAATCACACTCGGCCGGTGCGGAGCCGAGCGCGACACAAGACACTTTTGATCTTCAGGCAACACAATAATAGAAAAAAAGAAGAAAAAAAGCACCTTTAAAGAGTGCACTTGATTTAATTCACTCTAAACCTAATTTCAACCTCCCCAGAATCATTCAGTGTAGATTACCTAAAATAATTCTGTAATAATAATTCAATAATTCTTATTTTCTTCATAATAATCTGCTAAACTACTAATTGGATTAGAGTTTAGACCATTTTCTGACAGGAAGATCTGCAGGGATATAATCGACCTGTGTGCATATTAATTCATTTCAAGACAGATGCAAATCTATTTAATCTGTAATTAATTACCGATGTCTTACAACTGACTATGAGCAGCACAGGCTTAAAACTGCAGAAGGCTATAGGAAGAGGGAATATGAAAAAAGTGGTTTATGTGAGTTTCTCTATAATAAGTCCTCTTGCAGCTCTGCTATCAAAAGATTCAGTCTGTTGTTTTTACCGCGGCGAGTGGGCCGACGGAGCTGGATGTGGATGTTTACAGTGACGGACAAGAGCGTGTTCCCTCCTACTGAGGAAAATAAACACAGTGTGCGGCGTAAACAGCAGCGAGAGCCTCACGAGCCCAGACTGACTGACTCAATAAGGCAGGAAACCCGAGACGCTGACAGAGAAATTACACTCTGTTGTGAGACATTAGACACAAGAGGGGGTGAGAGTTTAGTTTAGCTTCAGTTTCAATTGCTGTACAGTAAGAGAAATGCTTTATAATGAGACCTAAGTACATGAAAATGAACTTGATTTTACAGACGCTGTGCACAGTGTGCATATTGTATTAGTAGTATGGAGTAGTATGCAGTTTTAAACTTCTTACCGATGCGGTCCAGGCGGTCCAGAGCGACCGTCTCAAACGCTCTTCTCATCATGGGATATTCCTCCAGGACCTCGTTGAAGTTGTCCACAGAAAGCGAGTAAAGACGGCAGTACGTGTCGGCCCGGACGCTGGCGGTGCGTCTGCCTCGTGTCAGCAGACAAATCTCTGAATGAGAGAAGATGTAAACACATCAATGTTGACTTCTACCACTGTGGTATATGAATAAATCAGTAATGAGAGTCAGTACTGACATCAGAACCTCCAAAACAAAACAACACTTTAGATGCAAAATGAGAACTTGAGGGTGAAATGCATGTGAATTGTGTTTATATATAATATAAATATTATATATTTATATTAATAAAAAAAAAAAATCATACTGGCAGAGTATTAAGACTATAGCTTTTAGGTTATAATAAATAATAAATTATTATAAATGCATTTTATATGATAATTTCTTATTATTTTTTGCATCTATAATTATACTAGTGCTTTTATAAGCATTTCATAGCTGTAAAAATAAATGTTTTCTTTAGGTTTATAATGCAAATTATAATAAATTATTCTAAATGCATTTATTATGATAATTTTATGTGTTATTATTTGCATTTATAATTATACTAAATTGCATTTGTAAAGTGCCTTTATAAGCATTTCAAAGCTGTAAGAATACATTTTTCTTGAGGTTAATAATGCAAATTATAATAAATAATAAATAATTATAAATGCATTTTTTATGATAATTATTTGTTATTATTTGCATTTATAATTATACTAAATAGCATTCATAAAGTGCATTTATAAGCATTTCATTGCTGTAAGAATACATTTTTTTAGGTTAATAATGCAAATTCTAATAAATAATTCATTATTATAAATGCATTTATTATGATAATGATTTGCATTTATAATTATACTAAATATAATATATAATGCATTTATAAGCATTTCATACTGACAGAGTTGTATCTTGTAGTTGTATGTTGTGTGTGTGTGTGTATACTGTATATATATATACACACACACACACACACACACATTAGGTTAGAAATGCAAATTGTAATAACTAATAAATTATTATAAATGCATTTATGATCATTTATNATAATATATAATGCATTTATAAGCATTTCATACTGACAGAGTTGTATCTTGTAGTTGTATGTTGTGTGTGTGTGTGTATACTGTATATATATATATACACACACACACACACACACACATTAGGTTAGAAATGCAAATTGTAATAACTAATAAATTATTATAAATGCATTTATGATCATTTATTATTTATTACTAGCATTTATAATTATAATAAATTGCATTTATAAAAATTTGCAAGCAAGGCTGGAAATATAATGTTTTCCCTTTTCTTTAGATAAATAGTTCAAATTATAATAAATAATATATTATTATAAATTATATTTGCATTTAGAAAATGCATTAAGCATTTTTATACTGGAAGGTTGTGAGAATGTAGTTTCTTCTGAAAATTGTATTTAATTCAAATCAATGTAAATTCTAAAACTTAATGGAGATTGTGAAGTAGCTGGATCTGGATCGGATTTACTGTATGTAAATGGAATTTAGTAAAAATCATATTATAACAAAACAATGTCATCAGCACAAGTAATTATCAGCAAAAATGACTCTCATCTCATTTTAGCTCATTTCACACTGATTCCGAAGACACACACACACACACACATTAAAGCTGCACGACACCATTGACATCTGTGTCAAATCCAGCCAGAAATGATGCTGAGCTTCAACAACATCACTGTTCAGCATGAACCTTCGGTGAACTTGTATGTACAGACCAGAAAACACACACATTTCCAATCACATTCTCTTTCCAAACACATCCAGAGCTGACTTTCCATCAAGGAAAAAACAAAAACAATCTCAAACAACTATCATTCCCCCTTTTTTTGGATTAAACATGTCCTGTAATCCACAGCTGAAGCACTAAATGCCACTCAGAGCTTAGAGGACTGGCAGACCTCATATGTCACAGCGGATCAGCAGAATTACGCCCCATTTATCGGGGTGCAGAACTGGCAACATCGCCCTCTGCTGCCCTCCAGAGAACAGCAAAACCTCTGTCTGCTCACTGCTAAACAACCACTACCCACAATCCTCTCTGTTTTTTAAGTGCCAAACATCGATATTAGGGACGGGGGAAGAAATCAATCTACAGACACCTTGTGATTCTTTTCATAGACAAGACAGAAATTCTATATTAGAATTTTAGATTTATTACTAATAATTCAAAGCTTATGTAGAACCAGATTACAAAGCATCAAGATTCACTTAGTGAACTGACTCCCTGAATCTGAATCAAATCGTAAGATTCACAGCACTAATCAATGCATGAGCTGCATTTACACTCAGTCAATATTCCTACTGTATGACAACTATTGACTTGTTTGTATTTGTCTGCTGAGCTATGAAAGAGTACAATTTTCCTGTTTGACATGGCACTGGAATGAAATGTCAACTGGACACACAGAAGTGACGCCGGATTTGTTCCAGAATGAATTTGTGATCTCACACTGACCTCTGTTTAGCTCATGGCAGCATTTCCATTAGCGTGATGCGTTCAACAGCTGATCTCTGACTCATCAAAATAAAACAGCATCAACGTCCAGCAGGAAATCCGGCTGGAATAATCTGATGGAACACCGGGATTGTTTACCATGATGAAGTGTGTGTATGTTGATCAGGATTATTTTAAAGGGACAGTGCACCCAAAAATGAAACTGTGGCATCATTTACTCAAGTGCTGGCAGCCACTGACTTCCACAGTATGGGAAAAAAATGTCTACCAGCAGCTGTTTGGTTACCAACATTCTTTAAAAATCAACAAAAGACTCAAACTGGTTTGGAAAAACTTGAGGGTGAGTAAATGACGACAGAATTTTTGGGTGTACTGTCCCTTTAATAATATAAATATAATATATTTAGCATTCATTATAACATTTATTATTATCATTTGCATTTATAATTATAATACATTGCATTAATAAAAAAAATCATACTGGCAGAGTATTAAGACTATAGTTTTTTAGGTTAGAAATGCAAATTATAATAAATAACAAATGATTATAAGGAAAAAAAAATGTCTACCAGCAGCTGTTTAGTTACCAACATTCTTTAAAAAAATCAACAAAAGACTCAAAACTTGAGCCTGACTAAATAATGACAGGATTTTCATTTTTGGATGTACTGTCCCTTTAACTCTGCAGTACGACTGTATTTTTGTCATTAAACACTAAGTGGATCTGTTCTGGAACATCGCTTGCATATATTTAAGCATCACAAACACTTCAGAGCCAGGATGATATGAACATAATCTCAAAATAGACAAATATTGGTTGATTAATCAAGCAATCACTACTTATATACCATCATAAAACATGAAACAAACAAACAAACAAACAAAAACAACAGCATGGTACCATGGCAGTATAGATATAATGCTGTAATTATTTTTGCTGGAAATTCAACAACAAAAAAAGGTTTAGATATTGGTATTTTTGGATAATCCAGTGAATTAAATAATAATAATAATAAAAATACATTCTAATTCATAATTCTAAATTACATTACAAATAAACAAATAATAACAATTCATAATTATTTATTATTCAATAGTAATTTCCTCTTTTTATTTGAAACTTGATGGACACAAACCTAAATATCAGATTATTCACAATATTATTATGAATTACAAGAATGATAACTCTGACAATTCATTATAAAACAAAAGTTGAATAGATGATCCACATTCAAATCTGCTGTAAAATATTATTGCATTTTATGCATGTTATACTGTTCATCTTATGCCATATTGCTCAAAACACGTATTAGACTTTATTATACTCTAATGCTATGTCTAATGTACTGCCATTTCTGCATAATTTCACTGGTTTTAATGGACAGGAACATTAGGACTTAGAAATGAACAAATAAGCCAGAATAAATACGACAAGAAAGCCCGAAAAAAAGGGGAATCAGTGAACCTGTGCAGCAGTTTCCCTGTTAAAAACTCTCAACGTGTCAGTGTGTAATGAGAGTCAGAGAGCTCGAGTCGTGAGAGGATTATAAGCACAGCAGCCTCACACTCCAGCCATTGGCAAACGATGCAGCCAGAACCACAGTCCAAACACACACACAGAGAAATACACAAAAATACACACAATTTCTCTGTCTCACACCAGAGGTGCCGGTCGGCTGTTGTTTTAGTCTGAATCAACTGAATGTAGTCAGCTGATATCTAAATATATCTACTTGTTGGCTCATATTATAAAAAAAATGTCTGAAAAATGTATGATCTCTAGATAAAAACACCTTGGAGATTTAAGCTGTAAGTTAGGATATGTATGCTCAGAAAAATAGATCAAAGTAAAGTTGGTCTGATATTCATTCTCAATGCCAGGTCAGTGTGATGTGTCCTGACGGCCTTTCAACTTAAAAATGTGTACAAGTCCTGAATTACAAATTCCAAGTGAGGGTTTGCCTCATGAATATTAATGACTTACGTGAATGGACGGTTCACTAATGTTACAGTACCTAGAAAGGTATGCACGGCATAATTAATATTCATGAGCAGAGAAGTGTCATGACGTCACTTCCTACACTTCAGAACATATTCTGGCATCACACTCACTCATGTGATGCTGTCTCAGATTAGCTTTAGTCTAGTGAAAGTGACACAAGATGACAACACTGATGAGACAGCGAGATCGATTTTTTTCCTTCTCCGACAGAAACAGGCTGAGATGACTTGGATCCGGGGGATTTTCCCAAAGAAATCCTGCTTCTAGATTAGAATGAATCAAACGTCCCCGATCATGACATTTAACTAAGAATGACCTACACACACACATACACACACACGACACACTCCTGCCACGCTTTGAGATCGTTCTGCAGACTGAAGCTTTTATCCAGAGAGGCTGACGGCACATGTATTAGAGTGATGGTCCACCTGCAGCGTGTATGTGTCAAAATAAAGGATATCAGAGTGACTGTCTGCCCTCTTTATTCCTCAGTAGTGCAGAGCATCACTAGTGCTACTGCTCACAGTTAGTCTGAGCTTTAAACATATCTTCAGACCAGCCTAACAGCCACTCAAAACATACTGAAAACCACCTAGCAACCATCCAGACCAGCCTAGAAACCACTAACCATCACCAACACCTTAACAACTAGCCAGAACCACCTAAAAACCACCTAGCAACCATCCCATTCCCTCAGGAGACCCTAGAAACCACTGACTATACCTAAAAACCACTCAGAACACCCTAGAAACCACCAACTATCCAAAACACCCTGGAGACCATGGACAACACACTAAAAACACCTAGCAACCACTCAGAACACCCTAAAAACCACCTAGCAACCATTTAAAACACCACAGAAACCACCTACCATACAAAAGACCACAAAAACAAATCCGAACACCCAAAAATCCACCTAGCAACCATCCAGAACACAGCAGAAACCACCAATTATTCAAAACAGCCTAGGGGCCATGCACAACACCCTAAAAACAACCTAGCTAGAACATCTTACCAACCACTCAGAACACCCTAGAAACCACCAACTTTCTAAAACACCCTAGAGACCATGCACAACACCCTAAAAACCACCTAGCAACCACTCAGAACACCCTAAAAACCACCTAGCAACCAATTAAAACACCCTAGAAGCCACCGACCATACAAAACACCCTAAAAACCAATCAGAACACCCCTAAAACAACCATCTAAAACATCTTACCAACCACTCAGACAACCCTTGAATTCACCTACTATACAAAACACCCTAGCAGCAATTTACAACATCCTAGAAACCACCTAGCAACCAATCAGAACACCCTAGAAACCACTTACCATTCAAAACACCTTAGGAACCATGTACACCATTCTAAAACACCTGGCAACCAAACAGAACACTGTAGAAACCACTTAACATCAAATCACCCTAACAACCAGCCAGAACACCCTATAAACCACCTAGCAACCATCCAAAACTCTCCTGCAACCATGCACAACACCCTAAAAACCACCTACCATCCAAGACATCCTAACAACCAGCCAGAACACCCTAAATACCACCTAGCAACCAATCAAAACACCCTAGCGACCACTCACAACATTCTTAAACCACCTAGCATCTTACTAACCACTCAGAACAGCCTAGAAACCACCGACCATCCAAAACACCCTAGAAGCCATGCACAACACTATAGAAACTACATAGCAACCACTTAGAACAACACAGAAACCATCTACCATCTGAAACACCCTGACAACCAGCCAGACATCCATAGCAACCACTCACAACACCCTTAAACCACCTAGCA
>JAHKKF010518366.1:0-10415 GCA_019740295.1 Labeo calbasu
ATCGATAATGAACAGATCACAGACGTAGATGTATAATACTGTGGATGAATCAAGTGTGAAGTCTATTAATGATTTCCCTTTGAGTTTGAAAAGGAATGCATTAGACCTTTACTGCCATCTTGTGTTGGGCAAATGAACTCAGAATGGGGGGGTGATGTGGTTTAGTGGTTAAAGATCTGCTACAGGAGCTGATTCATGAACTATGATCATTGTGACACTTCACAGATCTCACCAGAAGAACTGAACCTGGCTTAATAATAATAAAAACTCACACCTATTTCTGTTCTGTCTTCTGGCTTGAGTTAATGCATTTTGTGTACTTCATATTAAAGCGAAAAAACCTTCAGGAAGATTGATCCGTCCCACTATAAATGACGAGTTGATGAAGGTACTGTAGTTCTCGGGCGTTGCCTGTCTCATGTGAACAACAGTTCACTCAGGTAGCAAAGCGTGACATTTTATGACATTTATATGTGACAGACACTTATCTAACAGTGTCATTCTTCTAAGAAAGAGTGTCACATGACTTTATATGCTGTGTGGAATTTACCGATGCGGAAAAAGTAGTCGAAACAGCACAAAAAAACATTCATAAACTGTTTTTGCAGATATTAACTGCAAAATGTCTTATTAAACTTTCTGAAAACAAAAATTGTGAAAGATACTACGACTTGCTGTCAGAGAATATATCTTGAATTAGGTTTATTTTCTTACCCTGTTGGCAAAGTGTTATTTCTTGTTTTAAGCATAAATTTAACACAATTTAGTGAAGTTTATGCATAGAAAATGGCCAAGGGCTAAGAATAAACAGATAATTTAAGATATGTTCTCTGAAAACGTAATATCTGATGCTATTTTGCTTGAAGTACATTTATCTTTTCGTAAGGATGTTAATTTTTATTGCAAAACATTACAAAATACTCATTAGGGAAATTATTTTTCAGTGTTCTTACAGCAAGTTCTAATATTTGCTTTTATCTAATATTAAAATATTTAATATTTTTACACACATTTTATATATATATAAATTTAACCCTCTGGTTGTGTTTGGATTCCTGTCACACTTGTGGTGTTCCCGGTCTCCAAAAAATTGCTTATAAATCTCTCATTATGCTATATTATCACCAACTATTGGTTTCATTCCTTTTCTCAACTTGTTTTCTTTCATTTAGGACTGGTTTTGTGTTTCTGTTTGCATCTGATTAATCGTAGGCCTCATTTATCTGAGAGTAGGTACCTCGTTTGGAATCCAGTCATTTTTGATCGGGAACACCACAAGTGTGACTTTGTGCAGTTTTGTAGTTTTGCCTACTTTCAGATAAATGAGGCCTACGATTAATCAAATGCAAATAGAAACACGAAACCAGTCCTAAATGAAACAAAACCAACTGACAAAAAGATTTATAAGCAGTTGTTTTCGAGTCCGGTCATTTTTGACCGGGAACACCACAAGTGTGACTTTTTGCAATTTTCATAATTTTTTATCTCATATTGTGAAAATTATTCATAAAAAATGATTTTTTCAATCAAAAAACAAGGGTAATTTCTCTCAAAAAATGAGGCCTATGATTAATCAGATGCACATAGAAACACAAAACCAGTCTTAAATGAAGGAAAACAAGTTCACAAAAAGAATGAATCCAGTCTTTTGTGATAATATAGCACAATAACAGACTTATATACAGTTGTTTGGAGTCCGGTCATTTTTGAGCAAGTGTGAGTAGGTGAAATAAAACAAAAATAAATCAGAGAAGTACTTATACCCTGTGTGAACAAAGTCAGTAAGTTTGAATCCAATGTGATAACATTAACTAGTATTTTCAGGAAAAAGAGAATCTTTTCCGGGTCAATTTGACCCGAACACAACCAGAGGGATATACTGTATAGACGGAGAAAGAGAGAAAAACAGAACCTCTTACTCACCAAGGCTGCATTTGTTTCTTCAAAAAAAATGTAAAAGGCAAATATTATTACAATTCAAAACAACTGTTTTCTATATGAATATGTTAAGGGGTTCAAGTGCGTAGCGCTGGAATCCTGTTGTAATTGTTAAAATGGCCAAGGATCAGCAATCTCCATGTAAAACTGATTGTGCAGACCAAACCAAAAGTCATAGAGAGGGATGGTAGTACTCACATTGCCGACAACGTGACCAAGGCTCTCCCCAATCGGTCTGACGGGGGCGCTACAGTAATCAAAAGTATTAAATCGCTCATAACTCCTAAACCGTCAGTCGCAGGCTCAAGTGTCTTATGTCGTTGGAATCCTTGGCTCACGTTTTTGAAAAACGTACTTTTTGCGAACTAGTCCTAGGTTTTTCACCCGATCGGAACCAAACCAGTGCAGGAAGAGTCCCTGGAGAGTGAATATCAATAATTATTATTAAAAAAAAAAAAAAAACTCGCAAAGGGACGCCAAAACGTTTGAAAGAGTTGGGGCCACTTTTAGTAAAATGCCTATAACTCCTAAGCAGAATAAGATATAGTTGCCAAATTCAGAACATGTATGCAAGAGCACAATCTGAGGTCACAAAAATCACTATAAGAGGGAAAAAACATAAAAATGGCTATAACTACGCAACCATTTGTCCTATCAACATAAAATCGCTGGGCACGGTCTTGATTCAAAGCACCACAAGTGTCTATAAGGACATTTGCGTATGTCAAAAAACAAGGCCGCCCCTGGCTGATGAAGTTTGAGCACGTATTAGACAAGGTTAATGGAGGCTGATTGGAACAAAACTCTGTGGGCCTGTTTGATTCATGGCTCCAAAGGTCTGTGAGAAATATGCGATATCGCATTTTTCAAGGCTGTAAACAACTGTACATTGCGCGGTTTTTCACACATACATGCAGTATTCATACCACATGATAAAACTCCTCATTCCGCATGACTTTGCCTCTACAACCACTGCTGTCAATCAAATCACCTTACAGAGAACAAGGCCTAGGTTTTTCCCTCAATATAAACAAACAAACAAACAAAAAACACTGCGGTACAATTCTCTGGACTCTCTAGGTCAATAATCATCCAAAAAAAAAAAAAAAAAAAGGCTGAAATTTGCCCTTTGGGAAGCTATAATGGGGTCGTTTAGAAAAGGGGCCTGTCCAAATTTACTCAAAATCCTATAAAGCCTAAAGGAAAACTCAAAACTTTGCGAAACCTGCTGAGCACATGTGACAGCTGATTCTAAACAAGCATGCAAAGTTTTAAGGATATCAGACCACAGCTGGCGCTATAACAGTCATAAATATTATGACACAATATTTCTATGGTAATTTACTTAGTTTTGCCTTTTTAAAACATTGATGTAGGTGGTTACAGGCTTGCTAAATAATGCCTTTTTTCATATGTGCTTCAAGGAGAAGTTCACTTCCAGAACAAAAATTGACAGATAATTTTCTCACCCCCTTGCCATCCAAGATGTTTGTGTCTTTCTTTCTTCAGTTGTATAGAAATTATGTTTCTTGAGGAAAACATTCCAGAACTTTTCTCCATATAGTGGACTTCAATGGTGGCCCCAAATTTGAACCAAAATGCAGTTTAAATGCATTTTTTTTTGCAGTTTTCTCATCTCTGCGGTGTGCATGCGTAGTCTGTGAACCACCGACAGACAGCGCAACTGTGCTCGTGGCGACCCGAGTTCGAATCCCATCTCGTGGTCATTTGCCCATCCCGCTTCCCTCTCTCCACCCAGTTCTTTCCTGTCTACTCTATACTGTCCTGTCCAAATAAAGGCATAAACAAAAACCACTTGTCTTGTCTAGGTCTGCGTCAATGAAGTTGGGGAAGAAAACGAGATGGAAGTTTTTCAACATACCCTAACTGTATTGAGTTCACGCAGACCTAGACAAGTGTTTTTTGTTTATGCTTTTATTTGGACAGGACAGTATAGTGTAGACAGGAAAGAACTGGGTGGAGAGAGGAAAGCGAGATCGGCAAAGGACCTCGAGATGGGATTCGAACTCGGGTCACCACGAGCGCAGTTGCGCTGTATGTCGGTGCACTAACCACGAGGCTATTTGAGGTTAAAAAATATATAAATTGTCAATTTGTTTCGAAAATGACTGATCGTTTCGCTAGATAAGACCCTTCTTCCTCGACTGGGATCATTTAGAGCCATTTGAAGCTGCATTTAAACTGCATTTTGGAAGTTCAAAATTGGGAGCACCATTGAACTCCAGTATATAATTACCACTATATAAAACTTCTTATCGACCGAAGAAAGAAATACACGAACATCTTGGAAGACAAGGGGGTGAGTAAATTATCTGAAAATCTTAGTTCTGGAAGTGAACTTCTCCTTTAAATGCCTTAAAGCGCTTGAACCCTGGTAATTGCTGCTTGCAGCTATATTTTAAAATGTAGTTTATTTTCGTGATGCAAAGCTGAATTTTCAGCATCACTACTCCAGTCTTTAATGTCACATGATCCTTCAGAAATCATTCTAAAATGCTGATTTGTTGCTCAAGAAACATTTATTATTATTAGTGTTAAGATCAGCATTTGAAATAGAGATATTCTGTAATCTTATAAATGTCTTTACTGTCACTTTTGACTAATTTAATGTTCTTTCAATGTATAAAAATATAAATTTCCTTCACTGACCCTAAATACATATGTGAAACTTGAGGTACAACAATAAATGAGTAAACCTGTTCTCTTTATTAGGTGACAAATTAACCACACTGAACATTTCTTGCAGTGTCAGAAGGTGGTTAACCATCCAACTTTTTTCGTGTCTGATTTGTCTTTTTCTGGTCTTGCAAGGAAAGCTTTCATCTCCAGCGAAGGGAAGATGCAGAAGAAGCGGTTTGCTTCAATCATCAGGGGTTCACAGGAAGCACAGCCTTCATCTGAGAACTGATTTCCCTTGTATTTTTCAGCAACAACCCATGTCTGACCCACCTACGTGAGTACGCCATCACTTTGAAGTGATGTTACCGACGCCATGTTCAGAAACACATCATTAAAAATAAAAAATACAACTTTAAACAACAGAAGAAAGGCAGAAGTCAAAATGACATTCAGGTTCATATTGATATCACACGTCGTACAGCTGTAAACACCCGGCGTTTGCTGTGTTTACATATTGAGACGAGTAGACGGGTATTATTACAGAAGCAAAAAACAAAAAACAGGGCAGGTCAGCGCAGACACATCTGTTGTTATGATGAAGAGACATCATACACATTTACATTCACAGACCTGAGCGCAAACTGGAGAGCTGTTTACTGACTCCCACACTATTGCACTTTATTATTTCACAGCAGAAACAATCAAAGGCAGCCAAGCACGCAGCTCTCCTTTTAAATTTACATTTATGTTCTCTGCTGACAGTTTCTTGACTATATGGGAATATATGGTGTTTGTTCTGGCTCTCTCTCTCTCTCGCTCTGGAGGCAGGTCTTCTAGTCATTGCTTAACCATTAAACGGCTCCGTCCAGCCCCTGGTTTATAATCTCTGACCGTTGCATTCAGCAGCATATGAGATAAAGTTGCTTATCCAGATAGAGAGAGATGCTAGCTGGAGTTCTTCTTCTGATATTCCTGTCGCCCCTGGTAGCACAGGATCCTTGTAAAGGTAAAACATCTCAAGCTTTCCCGGGATCTTGTCCAAATTGGTGTCTGTTTGAGTGAAATTGTTTTCTTCTGATCTTTGCACCTGCTGAGGGTTGGTTATTTGTTCTGAGTTTAGACTAGCTGCAGTCATTTTTAATCTCACAGCTGGTTTTCACGGTGGAAAGAAAACCTGGTCTTTGAGCCATCTGAGAGGAAGAATAGCAGTGTTAAAGATGGACGAATATACTAGAATATGTGTTTAATCAGCCAGAATTGAGCATTGGCAGATAATAATGTTTTTCGTTTTCAATTTAATTATTAAAATGGGTGGATTTCAACAAAAAAAAATGTTCAGGAAGGATTTTGAGGCGTACTTCAGCTCATAATCAATAGACAGAAAGAAGAAAAATACAGAAAATATTGAAAAATATTTTCATGACACTTACGAGCATAAATTCACCAATTCTTATTTTAAAATTCTGTGTTTTGTATGAATGTCTATATATTTAGTATAGTTTTAGTTATTATAATATTTTAGTACTTATTTTAGAAAGTTTTCAGTTTTGTTTTATTTTATATATATACTTTTATGTATTTTTTAGTTTGTATATTTTATTTTATATATAGTACTTAAACGTTATAGTATATGTAATGTATTTACACTTTATATAATAAAAAATAGTAAAAAAAAACACACTTTTAAATAAAAATAAAATATCTATTCATTACAATGAAAATAAAGAGAAATGTGACATTTAATTAGTGTTATTTTAGTATCACTGATATACTATTATAGTTTTCTCAGTTAGATTTGTTTCTGTTTTCTGTTTTTCTTTTCACTTTTATTTTAGTTAGTTTTAGTAATTTTGTTGTGTTTTTGTCATTTTTATTAGTTTTATTTTTTATATATTTTTTTTATTTCAGTTTTATTAGTTTTAGTTATTTTAATACTTTTAGTACTTATTTTAGTACGTTTTAAGTTTTGTATTTTATTTTACATATAAGTTTTATTTTACGTATTTTTATTTTATGTATTATATTATACATATTGTATTTAAACATTATAGTATATGTAACGTATTTACATTTAATATAATAAAAAAACAGAAATACATTTTAAATAAATATAAAAAATATATGTGTTCATTATAATAAAAATAAAGAGACATGTGACATTTAATTAAAGTTATTTTTATTAATATTCTGAATGAGATTTTTCTGTTTTCTTTTTCACTTTTATTTTAGTTAGTTTTATTAATTTTGTTGTGTGATTCTGTAATTTTTATTACTGTTTTAATTTTTTTAAATGTCTATAGATTTTTTTTTATAAATATATATTTTTTATATATTAGTTTTAGTTATTTTAAAACTTTTCGTATTTTAGTAAGTTTTAAGTTTTGTATTGTATTTTATATGGAATTTTTTGTTAATGTATTTTATTTTGTATATTTAAACATTATAATGTAAAGTGATTAAATTTAATATAATAAAAAAGACCAAAAATACATTTTAAATAAATATAAAAAGTCAAATATCTGTTTTCATTATCATGAAAATAAAGAAAAATGCGACATTTTATAAGTGTTATTTTAGTATCACTGATATACCACCATAGTTTTTTAATAATATTTTTTATTAGATTTTTTTCTGTTTTCTATTTTTGTTTTCACTTTACTTTTAGTTAGTTATAGTAATTGTGCTGTTATTTTTTTTTAAATTAATTTTTATTAGTTTTATTTTTGTTTCAAGTAATGATTTTTTTAGTTTAACACTGCATATTTAATGTACTTTTTTTTTTCGCCAGCCAGGGAAAAGGCAACTTAATTCACGATAGTCAGGATACATTTAAAGCAAAGAAGAAAGTGAAAATGTTCAGAGGGAGTGTGAAATTACAGTGAACTGAAACTTCAAGAGAGTTTAAATGAGGACAAAATCATCGCTAAAGCCTCTAAACATCCTAAACTGGTTTCTGCCACTTTGTTGCCTGACCAAAAAGACAGACTCAGTTACTTGTTTGGCATCTTATCTTATCTCATTCAGTTTGGTATCTTGAGAAATTACTGGGAAATAAAGTGACACATCAATTCCCTAACGAGAATCTTTTACGAGGATGGTAAATAAGGACACACTCAGCAGAAGCCTTATCAGCCAAAAAAGAACAGGAAGTAATTTCTGTGAATAAATAAACTCTCTTTCTCTCTCTGTAGACAGTACAGATGGATTTAAAGTCAGACTCAGCATTAAAACGGCCCTTGGAAAGGATGCTGTAGGTTTTGGTTTTGCTCTTTTCATTCATTTTGATGTCCATATTCTTCATTTTATTCAGGTATATTGTGCAATTTGTTAAATAATTAAACTTCTTCTTCTCTCTATCTCAGTATGAGTGGAACGAGAGTGAGATGTTTCTCTTCAGATCGACTGTGGCATATGCCATGAGGAAACAAACTAAGCAAGACACGTATGAGTGAGTAGACCAGTGCTTTCCACCCACGAGCAGGTGACACACTTAACGGAAGATAATCAACAGCAAATCTGTTCAGTCCAAGGTTGTTTTTGTGATGACCACTTTGATTGTGATTGAAAACGTGAGCGGAATGATTTGACCGCAGCTGTTGAGCAAGAGCTGATGGCTTTCAGAATCAAATCTGTTGAAGAAATCTGTTCTTCATGCGTGGGTCAGGTTTTGTCATCCCTGTCAGGAAAAAAACGTCCTGGTAAACCAGTCAACGTTGCAACAGTGTGAAACATCGGGTTGCTGAAATGCAACATGTGTTTTTTAGACAGCCAATCATGTGCTTCTTCAATGCTTGCCTTATTAAATATTCATGTGCTTCTACAGCGGTAGATACTTTCAAGTGCTGGGTTTAGTTTCTCAGCACCTGAGGGAAACAGGTGGTGTGTTTCAGAAAACTTCAAACCGGTAAAGTGATTTATTTGGCAGCGTTTCTAGATGGAAAAGCAGTTATTTAAAACTGGCCCGCTTGTTGAATGTTGTATTCAAATGAGAATATTATCCTAAACCATAACCCAAGGTTTACAGCTGTACAATGTGAAATCTCATAACATGACTAAGAGAAGCCAAGATTATATTAGGTTATACAAGATCATATTGTTTTGCATTGCATTACTTTGCATTGTTTTGCTTTGTGTTTATTTGCATTGCTGTGCACTGGATTGCTCTGTGTTACATTACATTGCATTAAGTTAAATGACTTGACGGAGGTTAACAATTTCAGCTAAACCAAGATTATATTGTGTTTTATTGCTTTGCATTGCTCCTCTTTGTTTCTTTGCTTTGTTGCAGCATTATCTGGCCTCATGCTAACTTTCCCAACTAACAAAAATATTCAAAGAACATTTTGCTAACATTCCCATTAATAAGATTATGCAAACATTATCTCTGAATGTTCTCTGAAGACATCCAAGACATCCAGTTTATGAAATGTTTTAAACCGATTTTTTATTTACCTCCGTGGATATGTGAACGTTAAGAGAACATTCCACTTTATAATACTGAAACATAATGTTACTTTTTTAGTCCCCATCAAAATTGTTATCCCTTAAAACTGATCTTTGATCATCAAAATGAAATATTTAAATGTTTTTGCTTGTGAAAATAATTTTCTCATGTCTTAAAACAGTTTGAATGTAACTCTACCCCCTTTGCCTCATTTACTATACACAGAGATATAAATATGCAAATTAGCCCCGCCCTCACACAGTCACACCAGCCAGAGCCCCCGAGCCACAAACTGAACTGTAGTAAACGCAACATAATGGCGAAACACGCATAATGACTGATAAAACTATGTTCTTACTAGCGGACAACTACAGTGGATACTGTAACATTTGTTAAAATTACTTATTTGACGATCTTGTGCCCTCAAAATGCCCTGAAGGCTCGAATGCAGCCTAGTTTGTAATTCTAGTTCGCGCCCGCGAGCATATGCGAGTGAAGTGCAGACGGCAATGCGGGAGGTGCGTCTGACTCCGGGCTACTTTACACTGTTGCCACGGGTTATTTTTCGAGTTAGCGGTTGTGCCAAGAGAAGCCAAGATTATATTAGGTTATACAAGATTATATTGTTTTGCATTGCATTACTTTGCATTGTTTTGCTTTGTGTTTCCTTGCATTGCTGTGCACTGGATTGCTTTGTGTTACATTATATTGCATTAAGTTAAATGACATGACGGAGGTTAACAATTTCAGGTAAACGAAGATTATATTGTGTTTTATTGCTTTGCATTGCTCCTCTTTGCTTTGTTGCAGCATTATCTGGCCTTATGCTAACTTTCCCAACTAACAAAAATATTCAAAAAACATGTTGCTAACATTCCCATTAATAAGATTATGCAAACATTATCTCTGAATGTTCTCTGAACATTCAAGACATCCAGTTTATAAAATGTTTTAAAACGTTTTTTCCCCCCATGGTTATGCGAACTTTAAGAGAACATTCCACTTTATAATATTGAAACATACGTTTGAAGTCTCCCTGTCATATTTTTTATCCCTTAAAACTGATCTTTGATCATTAAAATGAAATATTTAAATGTTTTTTTCTTGTGAAAATAATTTTCTCATGTCTTAAAACAGCTTGAATGTAACTCTACCCCCCTTGCCTCATTTACTATACACGGATACAGTACTGTGCAAAAGTTTTAGGCCACTAGTATTTTCACCAGCTAAAAAAATGGTTTAAAGTAAGTTATTTCTATCTTTTGCTGTGGTGTGTCAGTAAAAAATATCGGTTTACATTTTGTTTGCCATTAATTGTAATAATCTAGTGAGATTTTTGTTTGCACAAGGAGTCTGACAACAGCCAGTGCTCCACACTGATCTAATCTCATCA
>JAHKKF010518368.1:0-11884 GCA_019740295.1 Labeo calbasu
GGATGGATGTACTGTAAAAAGGGATGGATGGAGGGATGAAGGAATTGATAGACGGATGATAGCTGGATGTTTGAAAGGACGCATATATGGGTTGGGTGGATGGATGGATATATGATTGAATACATAGATTTTGGATGGATGGATGGATGGATAGATGTACAGTAAAAAGAAACGGATTCAGAGATGAAGGAATCAATAGATGGACAAATGGATGGGTGGATGGATGGATGTTTGAAGGGATAGACAGATTTATGATGGGATATGTGCATGAATGCATGACATATAGGTGGATGGATGGATCTTAAGTAGATGGATTTAGGAAGAGATGGAAGGATGGATGTACTATATAAAAGGATGTAAAAATGAAGGAATTGATAGATGGATGGATGGATGTTTAAAGGGATGAATAGATGGGTGGATGGATAGATAAATGAATTAATAGATGGATGTTGGATGGATGGATGTACTGCATGAAGGGATAGATGCAGTGATGAAGAAAGGAATGGACGGATGGATGGATCGATGGATGGATGTTTAAAGGGATGGATTAATATATGAAGGAAAAGTTGAATATAGAATGAATCAATTTATGAGGGGATGTATGAAAAGATGAATGGATGGATTGATGTACAGTTGAAGGGATCTCTCACCATGATCCTCTTTGATAAGTTTGAAGAGCGTCCTTAACCATGAAGCCCAGGTGTCCGTTGATCTCACTGGCTTGTTTCAACAGCCTAAAGAAAACAGAGAAACCCAACAAAAGAAAAAAAACATTAAATACTGATCTATTCATCAGATAAACCTCACATTTGCATTTAAATGTCTTGTCAAGTATGTCAAACTTGTCAGTGTTCTTCCCATTTCAGTCCATGTGTGGTGGCAGTTTTACTCATTAAAGTTGAACAATTGTTGGGTGAAGTGTTTGGGGAGAAACATGTATGAAACTGACATACAGCACAGCTTTGCCTTGATCTCTCGGCACTCCTTGCACAGCTCCGGTGGAGAGAAACAACGCCGACTGCACAGCGCCGTCCACGTGACCCAGATGAGCCGCTTCCAAGAAGTAGTGGAACGCAGCAGTCTGAAAAATCATTATGAACAACACACTACAAACTCATGCTATAAAACAGTGAACTACCCACTGAAGGTTAAATGTGAGAGTTCCGACCTCATTCCTGTCTGGTTGGTCAGGATTATCTCCATTTAAGTGGTAGATGCCCACATTGAAGAGCCCATCACGACTGCCATTCTGAGCCGCCAACTCAAAGTATCGAAAGGCCTTTCTTCCATCCTTTACTATGGTACTGTAGTACCACCCGAGTCCATTCAGAGCTTCCACAGAACCCTGAGAAAAACACACATGGCTCATTATAGAAATCACAACGATTCCACACACAACCACACGTGCGCTCACCATGTCGGCAGCTTTCTCCAGAAGCTCAAGGCCAAGCGTTCGGTTCTTCTTTACTCCTGTGCCCTGTTCAAACACAAACTAGTTGTTTTTCAGTTGTGCGTGACGGGTAGTATCTACACCATTTTATATTGAATTCCCTAATCTTGTGTCAGGAGTTTCTACTTATACAAAACAAGCTTGTGCATGCTTTTTACAATGCAAATGCTTGAAAAGATACGGCTCAAGAGATTTC
Organism: Labeo calbasu; assembly: GCA_019740295.1. Lineage (NCBI taxonomy): Eukaryota > Metazoa > Chordata > Actinopteri > Cypriniformes > Cyprinidae > Labeo > Labeo calbasu. The sequence continues at coordinate 1,647 of JAHKKF010518368.1, forward strand.
CATGTAACCTTTGGATCACCTTAAGAAGGAGAATGGCGTAGTCATACATGGCAATGGGATCGACCATTTGCAGGGCGCTTCTGGCATACCACATGACCGCTGCTCGAATGTCTTTCTCCACCCCGTTACTGCCCCAAAGATGCATCCTGGCCAGATTTTTCTGCAAGAAACACCGACCCACAGTTGAGTTACAACAGCTGAGAATCTCAAATAAAGAAACAACACGTCCCTAGGCCTGAGCCCCAAGAATGTTCCCAAGTGCAATTCTTGAAAAATATTTTTTCAATACTTATGAGGTACCCAAAGACAGAGAGATCATGAGAAAGCAAGGATAAAAAAAAAATTGAAGACCTGAGATTCTATATCTCCTCTGTCAGCCTGGTGTTTCAAATACTGCACAAGGTCACCCAGCTCGCCCGTTTGAGTATGGAGCTCATCATTATTGTTTAAATGAACATGTTCTGTGAGAGTTTGCTGCAGAGAGGAGACACATTTAGACAAGATTAGTTCACATCAAAACAATGCGTGTTATCATGCTGATCCAGACCCACAAAGCACTGTACAAACCAGCGGTTAACTTGATGACACAGGATTTTCAGCTGAGTGATTCTGGGTGTGTCTTTGTGTTTACAAAAGTTTCAGTTCAATATTTCATTAACAACCAACTTAACACACTTCAGCAGTATCGTTTTTCTAAATATTTGACTGTGCTTGTTGATAAACAGGAGACCTGATACTAAGCCACCATTTTATTAGCAAATGAGCATTTGCAAATGTAATTTTCCCTACTTTTTGTAGTCTGTAGTGTATGCTTGATTTAACTACATTTTTATGACTGAAATAATACATTTAATTAAGTGTCTTATTTAGACAAAAATTTACTAAATAACAAATGTATATTGTCTTTCTGGTGGAAATATTTAGTTTTATACTTCTATAAAAAAAAAAACATTTTTCAATAGAATTGTATTTCATTGTCAAATGCTGGAACTACTAAGAAGGTAAGGTTTTACCATATGACATCATAAGTTCAGTTTGTGTAATAAAATGGTCCAAAAAAAAAAAACATTATTAAAAACTTATGCTAAAGTTTTTTTAAGGCATTCAGCCTTTCAGTGAGACTTCTTTTTTCATTATAAATTTTAATTTGTAAATTGAAAACATAAAAGGGGTGTATTCAGTTCATTAAAAAAATGTGTAATACAAAAATGCATAAATGCGTAACTCACCCAAGAGTCTTGTACTTTATTGCGGTCGATGCTAGTCTGTTTGCCGATGTTGGCGTAGTACCCGTATGCTGTATTCTGGTCTTTGGGGAAACCGTCCAGACCCTGCATGTGCTTGTATCCCAAATGCATCAGAGCCAGACGGTCATCAAAGACACCACCTGTCAAACTATAGACGTGACCCTGAGAAAAAGATATTTAAGATCAAACGTTGACACAGTTATTGCTGTATCAAACATAATGTGTATAGGATTTTGTGTTTTTCACTAAATAACATTCTAAATGTATATTGTCTTTCTGGTATAAATGTGTCATGTTCAGTTTTATACTTAAAAATATATATATATATAAAAAATACTATAAAAATGCTATTAAAAAAAAGTCAATAAATTTCCATTTTTAATTTCATTATCAAATGCTGGAACCTCTAAGAATTTTAAATACTACTGATTTTCTTGAGGTTTTACAATATGTCACAATGATTTAAGTTTGCATAATAAAATGGTCAAAAAACATTATTAAACATTATTATAATGTGTATCTGGCACCCCTGTGTCTGTGTTTCTCTTGCTGTCGCTTCTACAGCAGTGTTCCTGGTTTTGCAGTTTTTTATCAAATCAACATAAAACAAAAGAAAAGACTACAGCAGTAGCACAAAACAATCCCTAAATAGTCATTTGACTAATGGTTGCATTAACCTGCTGGAGACCTAGATGACATCATCCAAAGAGAAAGCTGTTTTAGAGGTAGTTATTAGTTAGTTAAGCAATTTTAATGAAAGATTATGGAAGCAAATGTTTTTTATTTGGAAAATTGCGCATTTACAATAAGACCATGAATGTATTAAAAAGATAGTTCACCCAGAAATTAAAATTCTGTCATCATTTGTTTACCCTCTTGTCATTCCAAACCTGTATTTTTAGAACACAAATATATAAACATTGATCATCAAACAAACAGAAGCTCAACAATTCTACGGAAGGTGGATAGGGGTCAGTTTTTTTTTTAAACGGAACTTGAAATGCTTGTGTTAACACAACAACATGCACAACAGCCAATGCAGTTACTGTATTTGAGACCAGAGTTGCATATGTGCCATGATGGTACATTGGCATATACATAACATCAGATATCAGATACTGTGCTTATTCATAAAGGATGCAGTAAACATTATATTTGTTTATAAGGGATAATGCATCAGTATGTTGTGTTTGATGTTAGTCTTATGTCATGATTTGTCATGTCCTTTTTAGTTGTTTAATTTAACCTTCCTTCTTGGGTAGAAAAGACTTAATTTACATTGTAACATTAATTAATTGACTCTAGCATAGTAGATGCAATAATCTAAAGAAAGGATTAATAATATATGGGTAAACCTAGAGGTAAATCTGCTTTAACCCTTTAAATGTCACTCCCATTTTTTAAATTCATGAATGAAAACAGTTTGTAATATGAATTTAATGTACATTTTCCATGGTAATGCAATGTCTGATTTTAAATTGCCTTTCAAAGGATGACTTTTGAACTGATATATAATTTCTTATGATTTCTAAACTGTGATAAGGAAAAGGCAATGAAGAAAGTCTTTTGTGACAAAGGTCAGAACTCATGTTATGATGTAGATTTTTTAAGTGGCACTCGACATATATTAATCTATTATTTTCCTACATAATTTCTAACACAAAAATATGGTAAAATATCTATTTACAGTCTTAGACCTTTCCAACGATGTATAGTTTGTCATGATTAGATTAGGATTTATTTATAATATGGTGAAGTAAACTTAGGCGTCCCACAGGGGAGACGGTGACAGTTAGAGGGTTAAAATATATTAATATAAATATTAATTGATACGTTCAAATTTGTTGTTTGAACAGTAAAATTGTGCATCTTTATACATACTAAAGAAACACGGAAAAACCGACGTCTTAACATTTCACCATTTGGCCCCATCTGCCTTTCATAGAAAACAAACCTCACTGGTTCTCACCGAAGCTCAAACATGCTGTGCAACATGTGGTTAAAACAACCAAGCTGGTTTGTCAAGCAAGCATGCTTGAGCTTCCCTTTTATTAATGTTTATATGTGAATAGAATTCTAAATGAAATCTGTTAATCATTTAAAGCGATTAAGTCAAACAAAATTTGAACTTAACCGCTCAATTCACTTACAAACTTTTTATAAGCGTTTTGAAGCATCAAAAAGTAGTTGCACAGACTGTCAGCGTAGTGACAGAAATCCTTTAGACTTCATTAAAAATATCTTTGTTTGTGTTCTTCAATTTCTTCTGAAGATGAAAGACTTCAGTGTGTCAAACTACATGAGGGTGAGTAAATAGGGGCTTCCGCACCACACAGTTCTAGGAACTCAGTTAGGAACTAGCCAGCATGGTGGTTCCTAGAGAACCAATTTCCCCCTTTGCCCATTTTCCTGGTTGCATTCAGCCCAGCTGCAGGAACTCTGAAGTGACCGACAGCAACATCTTTATTTGCAAATGTCAACAACAGGTGAATGGAGGATGCCGTGACTGAAGCTGTTTATGTTGTGTGTCGTGGGTTTCGTTACAACAGAGGTGGAATGTAAACGCACAGTTTAAGTGACTGAAAGAGCATAAAAATCTGACTAAATCTTCTATGACAGTTTGCATTGTTACATATCATCGAGGATGAGAAAAGAACACAACACTGCAGACAACAGGCAGCTAAATACCATTATCGCTGTTTTCCATGTTCGTGGGGTGAACATTTTTACATGGCTTTTTAAAAATGCAGGCTAGCCAGTGTATCGTATGCCTTTGGCCAATCACCATTCAGTTACGACACTAGTAGTTCCTATAGAACTGTTTTAGACCCTACTATGAAGTAGAAGCTAATTTAGCTCCTTCAAACGGAGTGCCTAGAACCTGCGGTGCAAACACGTCAAAAAGCGGGAACTTCTGACAGTTCTAGGAACTATGAACGGTTCCTCCGGAATGCGAAAGCCCCTAATGATGACACAATCTTGATTTTTGGGTGAACTATCCCTTTAAGAAAGTAAATAGGCTCAGTTTTGATTTCATGTTGACTTCCGTGGCTCTTGTTATAATAGCTAATGGACGCTAAGGTATTCTGGTTCCCACCTGCTCCAAGTCCACTGGGATGCCCAGGCCAGCCAGGTACAGGGTGGCGAGCAGTAGAGAGGAGTGCTGGTGACCCCAGCAGAAAGACACCTCAAGCTGCTCAGTAACAGTGGACATGAGATCCAGACTGCCTTCAGATTCCTCTGCTTTAGATATTGTCTTCACCACGTCCTGGAAAATCATTCGGCTTAGATGCAGCAAATGTCTGCTGATGTTGCCCAGACCTGAGGAGAGGGGAGAGTAACCTGTCTACCAACAGTCACCGAAGTTCACATAATAAATCGCACATTAAACCACTCGCACCTGTTATAGGCTCCTGGTGTTCTTCTAGAAGCTTCAGGGTGAGGTTGAATCTTCTTTGCTGGTCCCATGACCAAGATTGTGTGCATTCCCTATGACCAAACTTCCTCTTAAGGCCTCCGTAATAAGACTCACAAACATCTGATGAGCAAAAGCACAAAGTCTCTAGGAAATGTTCACCCAAAATGAAAACATTGTCACTGATGTGAATAATTGATGTGAATATTAAAAATAAATAAATAAAATATCTCAGTATGAACACAAAATTTCTCATCAAATTATTTTACGTATCCTGGTCACATTCATTTTAACTGACCTCTAGAGGTGTCTCGGTTCTGTCTCAACGCCTGCAGATATTGTTCAGTAACCTGTCTGATTTCCTCACAGTGTCTGTGGAGTCTGTCCAGCTCCTTTAGCGTCCTAACAGGTGACAGAGGGTTTGTGACCTTGAATAGAGAGGGTACAATATTATCGCATAAGAATGTCTGAATGCATGCTGCATCATGTGATTAATATTATCAAAATAAATTGGTTTTGTCATATGCATTTATGTATTGATAAGAGAGGAACTCACGTTTTCTGAGCCTAAACGATAGTATCTGATTGGTCCAACATAGCCATGAAACCCCGGCATGTAGCTGCATCCACCAATCACAAAATATCCTGATGTGTCATTGAATTGAACTGACTGACGAAAACTGAAAAAAAAAGAGTTTATATATAAGAATATATATGTGTGTGTGTGTGTGTGTGTACACGTGTAAGTGTTACGACTTACTCGAAGAAATGAGTGGTCTCCACAGTCTTTTCTCCAGGTAAGATCTTTGTAATTTTGAGTTTGGCCTGACACAAGAAACACATCCAAAACATCAGTTTTTTATACATGAACACCTGAATACTGTTTCATCAGTTGTGTCTCTGTATGTATTCAGCGTCACTTATTTAAGAAAAGTCCATCTGAATATAGATGATGTACCTCTGACACCTGAAAGAAGATGTCCAGACGGATCCAGGTATGTAGGGGTAAAGCTGCGTGTGCTGTAAACGCCCGCTCCTCTCCATTCACCATTTGGACCTGCACCACTATATCACCTGAGAACCAAGACATACTGACATATGTATATGGAAATATATATTTCAGTAAATAACTTACAATTCTGTCTGAAAATTATGCTGGTTTTAAACAACATGAATTTTCCAGATGTGGCTGAACTATTTATTTCAACATGCTTGAGTTTTGCAGTGATGTCTCAAGATGGAATGTGCTCTGACTGCCTTACCTGTGTCAGACAGCATAATGAGTGGACTTCCATAGTTCCTGTGCTCATTAACCTGCTTGACTATTCCACACACAGACTGGCCACACCAGCTCAGCAAGTACAGCCACACTGATAAAGTCACACTGCAAAGAGCAGATAATCGGTGCTTCACACACAATGGGCCAACACCCTCTTCACAATTCCACAACATTTCAAGATTATCAATATCACATCATCAGGTGAGCAAGCACATACAGTGAGCACAGTAAGGTTATTTATATCTCATATTGCATCTATAAGAATGTAACAGGAATTTGACATTTCACCTCAAAAGCGCAGTGTTAGAATTCATGTAGAGGCTCTACAGCTTTATTATTAAGGTGTTCTGAGCGCTTTCTAGGGTGTTGCTAAGCATTGTGGTTAACAGCAGTCACAATGCCTGTTTTTATTACAGTTGCCAAGCTATAGTTAAGAGCATTGCTAAGGTGTTGCTAAGGTATTCCAAGTGATGAGGTTGTTGCTAATGCATACCGAGTGATGACTAGGGTTTTGCTACGGTATTCAGTGTGAAAACTAGAGTGTTGCTAATGTACTGCTAATGTGTTACAATTGATGACTAGGGTGTTGCTACTGTATTGCTAATGTATTCTGAATGACAACTAAGGTGTTGCTAAAGTACCGCTAATGTGCTCTGAGTGACGACTAGGGTTTTGCTAAGGTATTCCGAGTGACAACCAGGGAGTTGCTAAGGTATTACAAATTACAACTTGGGTTTTGCTAAGGTATTCCGAGTGATGACCAGGGTGTTTCTAAGGTATTCCAAGTGACGACTAGGGTTTTTTTGAGGTATTCCAAGTGATGACTATGGTGGTGCTAATATAATGCTGAGGTATTTCGAGTGATGACTACGGTGTTACTAAGGTATTCAGAGTGACATTTAGGGTGTCGCTAATGTATTGTTAACGTATTCTGAGTGATGACTAGGGTGTTGCTAAGGTATTCCAAGTGACGACTAGAGTTTTGCTGATGTATTCCGAATGACAACTAGGATTTTGCTAAGGTATTCCGAGGTTTTGCTGAGGTATTCCGAGTGACAACCAGGGTGTTGCTAAGGTATTCCAAGTGACGAATAGGGTTTTCCTAAGGTATTCCGAGTGACATCTAGGGTGTCGCTAATGTATTGCTAACGTATTCTGAGTGATGACTACGGTGTTGCTAAGGTATTCCAAGTGACGACTAGGGTTTTGCTGAGGTATTCAGAGTGACAATTAGGATGTTGCTAAGGTATTCAGAGTGATGACTAGGGTGTTGCTAATGTATTGTTAGAGTATTCAGAATGTAACCTAAGTGATTAGGTTTTTGTTAATGCATTCTGAATGATGACTAGGGTGTGACTAATGTATTCTGAGTGATGACCAGTGTATTATTAAGTTGCATTGCATTCTAGACCGTTGCTAGGCTGTATATTCTGGGTTACTCTAACTGTGTTGTTGTTACTGTTCTAGGTTGTTCATATGACATTGCTAAGGTATTCTGTGTGATGACTAGGGTGTTGTTAGGGTGTGCACAGTGGTTTCTAGAGCATTGCTAAGGTATGTGATGAGTAGGGTGTTGCTAAATCGTTGCTATGGGCTTGTTAAGTGATGATGTAATGCATCCAAAGAACGCACCAACGAACGCTGTTTCCGGGTCCAAACCCCAACTCATTTCACTTGAGAATACTCTCTCAGCAGCCGTTTATGAGCACTGTTTATTCATATTAAACATTTTAGCTATACGTTTTCAAATTTAGGTATACACTACAGTCTCCGTGCTCACAGCGTCCCAAACACAAATTATTTGTATATATATTTATTTTTATATTTTCATTGTATGGCTATCTGGGATTTATGGTATGGAGTTAAATAGTAGGATTACATTTTTTTGGTAGTATTATTTCACACTGTGAGTGTACAATTAGTACCGTTTGTTGTTTTCTCGTGTCATCTGATGTGTGGACACGGAAGTCACGGAAGAGGTGACGCTTGATGTCAAACTTAACAAGCGAATAGTTTCTCAGTGTATTCTAGGGCTGTTGTCAAAATATGCTGGCTGATTATAGGGGTGTTATTGCAAAGGTATTCTGAGAGATGAAAAAGATGTCGTCACTAATGTGTTCTGTGTGGTCTCTAGGTGCATTGCTAGGGTGTTACTAAGATGTTCTTAGTACTGGCTATGGTGTTGCTATGTGTTCTAGGTGGTTGCTTAGTTGGTGTTCTCTAAGCAGTAGTGCATTCTAGGGAATTACTGGGCTGTAATTAAAATATTCTGGATGGCTGTAGGGTGTTGCCAGGTTGTTGCTAAGGTGTTCTGGGTTGTTTCTATGACATTGCTAGGGTGTTGCTAAGGTATTTTAAGCGAGGGTGTTGTGTTAAGGGTGGTTTCTAAGTCATTGCTAAGGTGTTCTGGGTGGCAACCTGGGGTTACTATGTGTTCTAGGTGTTTGCTAAAGCAGTGCTAAGGAGTTTCTGAGGTTTTCTTAGTACTTTTCGGGGCATTGCTAGTACATATCCTGAGAGGTTGTAGGGGTGCCACCAGGTTGTTGCTAGAGTGTTGCTAAGGTGTTCTTAGTGATCACAAAGGCCTTACTAGGGCGTTGCCAAGATGATCTGTGTGATTGCTAAGGCATTGCAAGTGTTTTTCAAGTGGCTGCCAGGCTTGTTTTTTTCCTGGTTAAAACGGATGAAAAACACAGAGTTATGTTTCAGAAACACCCTAGCAACCATCTAGATCACCCTTTGTATGTGCTGTGTATGCATTTAATGCATAATTTAATGAAAGTTTTTCCAAACAGCATTGTTATTGTTATCAAGGACAAATGTGAATGAAGCCTCTTGACAGCAAGTCTGACCTTGGCTGTTTGAGAGCGAGGATGCGTCTCCTTTCTAGATCTTTGTTTTTGAAGGAGGAGAACGTGTGTATGATACCAAACCTTTCACCGGTACTCGCAAATGGAAAAGTCAGGATATCCACAATGTCTGGAAAGGCACAAATAACCAAATAAATCAGTTTAGAAACATAATCTGCGCCTGGTAAATCAAATACAGTCCCTATTGAAAAAAAAACAGCATATGCTGGTTAGGTATGTTTTGAAGCATGGCAGCTGGTGTGAGCTTTGGTTACAAGCTAGTTATGAGCTGGCTTAAGCTGGTCCTAATCAACTAGCTCCTGCTCAGGACCAGCTTATGACAACTAAGAACCAGCTTAAACCAGCTCAAACCAGCTGCCATGCTTCAAAACACACCTAACCAGCATATGCTGTTTTTTTACTAGGGGTATCTTCAAAACAACATAAACTAGTTTTCTCATTTATGCTTAACATCATGTCATTTGTTTGTTGGTCTGTTTTGTTTTTTCTTCTAATGACAGTTTATAGTGACCATGTGGTCTGACAAGCTCTATAAAAGGTGTTCATATTCAACTTTATGTGAGGAACCAATTTAATTTTTATTTATTTTTTTAATCTTTCTCTCTACTGTAGCTTATATCTTGTTCTCCGTCTTATTTATTTAAACTGGTATATTGTGTTTGGTTACAACATACACGGTTGGTTCTCATGTATGTTGTATTGTAAATGTGATTTGTAGTGAGTAATGGCTTATTGTGTTCCATCTGGGGGAAAAACAACTACTATCTAAATCATTAGATTATTTGTGAACTATTTTAATCTCCTCCAGGCATTCTGATCGGTCAGCTAGCGTCCCACCTGACTCATGTGGACATTTTCTCACAGTATCTTTGGTCAGCTGCCACATCAGCCACGCGCCCCACGAGACCGATCTTGTCTGTGGATATGCTGGACGCTCAGATAGCGGTAGTGTCCTCAAAGATGTAGAATTTCTTACAAGAGATTGGTCATATCCTTTAGCATGGTTGCCACCAATTTCCTCTTCAACTAGATTAACCATCCAGGCCCTGAGCAACACATTGCACGTCTCCACTGGCCGCCTGACAAAAAAGTCTCTCTGGTACAGCACAGCTGGAGGAAACACTAGAGGAACTGTTCTGGATCTGGGTTTTCCAAATCTCTTATGGTTAGTCCAGGTCCTTCTGTAAACTATCACTCCTGTCCTTCTTGGGGTGGAAATAACAATTTCGACCGTGATTTGACAGGCAGCAGAGCAGTTATACTGCACCTGTGCATTACATTTGTCCATTACTCTGTCAGGAGCTTGTCCAAACCGCACAAAGTCTCCATGATGAGTCCCATTAGCGTCAGGAGACTCACACCAAACCTTTAAAAACAGATCAACCCACAATTCACATCTTTTGTATGAAAGATTATCAAATATGGTA
>JAHKKF010518369.1:0-33424 GCA_019740295.1 Labeo calbasu
TTTTTTTAGTCTTTGCGCATTTGCTTTGTAAACACTGAGTCTGTAGTTCCGCCTATACGTTCCGCGTGACCTTTCGACGTGATTCATTAAGTGGCGTTGTGGACGCGTATCCCAGAGCCTGTGCTACAGAAGCATTTGTGCTTAAAATGTATTAAAAAAATATTTTCCGAAAAAAATTACAGATCATTTCGCTAGGCTGGGATCGTTTAGAGCCCCTTGAATCTGCATTTAAACTACATTTTGGAAGTTCAAAATCGGGGCACCAATGAAGTCCATTATATGGAGAAAAATCCAGAAATGCTTTCCTCAAAAACCAAAATTTCTTCACGACTGAAGACGGAAAGACATGAACATTTGGATGACAAGGGGGTGCGTAAATTATTTGTGAATTATTGTTCTGGAAGTGGACTTCTCCTTTAATCAGCGTTATCAGTTAAAACAGTACCAATATATTGTGCATACCTACCAAAAAAGTAAATTACATAATTATAAAATTATGAAATTCTGAATATGTAAAAATTGCAGCATGAGAACCATTAATTTGTTTTATGCTGAACTAAGACCATTAAGGGACACTTTAAAAAAAAAATTGCCATAAAGCAATCGAAAGTACTTGTTTTAAGGACTTGCAAAGTATTGAATGATCTTTGTGAGTAATGTGGTGCTAGGAATTACTTGAGAGAAATGATGTTCATAACAGAGCAGAGAGAGTACATTTTTATAGTTTTTGGAACATATTTTTCACATTTTAAGTAAGCAATAACATGCCTGCTAGGTATTGACACAAATTTTACAATTTGGTTCAATTTCTATTCATATCAATTCCAATTATTTTGGATATAGATCAGGTACAATACATGGCGCATATATATATATATATATATATATATATATATATAAGCTAATGCTGTTAAATATACTTGAGAGTCAGCTGGTACCACATTACTACAATATTTAAGGTTACAATTAACTGGTTTGTATACAAACACTTAAATTAAGTTTTTAGAATAAAGTTCTTTACAATTACATTACATTTCTGCTCCAATTCCTTTTTAAAAAAGTGAACATTTAAATGGTGGCTGTCAAAAACTCTACTGGATTTATTAAAACATAAATTAAAGGCAAATATTTAACAAAGTGCTCCTCTCTAGAGTTAATTTCTAGTTGCCTAACAAGTTTATGGTCACCGAATGTGTTTATTTTGTGGTAAACGTGACGTTAGGAGAAATACTGTTTACATACTGTAATATTGACGTCTTTCCGCGGTTGAAACACTTAATAAGCGGTTACGTAAGTAAGGATACAGATTTCGGTAAGTTGTACTCTTGTTTAACATACCTTCGGACGCTCATTCCAGTTTATTTCGTGCTAAAACTGGTTCGTGCTTAAAGTGGCGATGATGATTATTTCATGTGCGTTTCCGCTTCGCTACAGCGATCTGTCATTCCACATTAAACAGCGCCAAAACGGTATTTATTGTTTAAATACTGTAATAACACGGACAGAATATGAATTCTGAGACTTTCATATCAAAAGTAACAAAGCACAAAGGTTATTGGATGAGAGGCACGCTAGAATGTTCCTTTATTAACTCAAAACAGGCTAGACTAATCAATACCTGGGATTTGAGATTTGATATCGTTCCTTAAGAATTAAAATCGAGAAATCCATATTTTTATTCAGCCCTAATGCCTATGTGCATCCCTAATAAGCTCTAAAGTCTTTTTTAATTAGTAGAAATGGCGCTTTATAAGTGTAATCACTTATCAGTACATCAAAACTGTATAAAAATCAAAGAGGCAAGATTGATTTTTTTATGCTTTTATTTTACCGATTAAAAGAAAATGCATTCGTTCAACATTAATTCAAATCAACATTCGGCTGGTTTACCCAATATCTGTCAGTTAAGTTTTTCAAAGGTTTTCCTTCTTTATCGTGGAACCTCAAGATCACTTTTTCTCATTAAAATCTTCCCACCTGGCATGTTCACACCTGTGCCAGAGTACTTCCTGTTTGCAGATGTACATATAAAATCCAATGCTATGTGCTCACCGGAGACAAAAAAGTAGACAGAACACACCTGCCCAAATATTAAACATTTAAGATGGTAAAACCATTTTTGCAAAACAACAACGCTTATAAACTTTTTTTTTTTCAAATGTTCATAAATAGAACCCGGACATGTGTTGCATAAAAGTATATACGCTGATATATATACGCATATGCACGTTTGTGTTATCTTATTTAACTCCCCGTTAAGTTTATAAGGTAGCAGCGTGGTCTTAGCACTGCTGGTGCCCCATGATGGCCACTTCTTTATTGCAAACTGTCCTGATTTTAAACAAATGCACAACATTCGTACCACTTATAACTGGGGCCTTCTGGCCAGTCTCATAGAGACCATGTCTGTAACCCACGGTCGCCCCTGAAACTGAGTTGGCTTCCGAAGAATCAAGATCTTAAAACAATAATAATAACAATAATAAGGCCAAGTATCATTGCAAGTTAGGTTATTTCCATTTGAGTGACAGAAATAAAAGGAAAAACCAAAAGAAAGAAAAAAAACAAGTTAAGAGCCATTGGATCGTATGCATTCCGTTTGCATAGTTTTTTGACTTTGCCGTTAACGCAAGCCGACCAGAGAGAGAGAAAGAGAGGCCCGTGTTGAGCTCGGACCTGCTCGGACTGTTCGTTTTTACCAAAGGCTGGCGTGAGGTTGATAATCGGTAAGGTAGCTGTCAGAAAAGCAAAAGCTGTAAAACACTGACCGTCTCAGATGGGGTCATAGCAGCCCTCTTTCTCCCTACTACGAGATTGTGAAATGCATATAACGTTTCTGAAAGAAAAAAACAAAAAAACAAAGGGATCCAACTGAGTTGTAACAACCGACTGGTCGTATCGATCGCGAATAAAAACCTACGCTCGCTCTCAAATGGCTCAAGAATTTCATCATAGGACCAGTCAAACGCTGATTCCAGGATCCCGCCCCTGCCCGAACCGAAACAGAATGGAATAAAAGAGTAAAAAAATAATCATCTCATGCAGACATTTGGCCATTTTAGTTTGTTTTTAACTCCCCAGTGGAATGTTCCTAACACGTCTCATAGCAGCTTATAGGTCTGATAGAACCAACCTTGATTTTCAATAGTTAAATTACATTCACTCTTCACAGTGAAACAGGTGCATTGTAAGAGAGATCTAACGTATGTTGACCAAAGCCACAGCACAGCTGTGGACCACCGCAACCAAGTCCAACCATTAGTACATTTATCTAATAGTAGTTGTCGTAATACGATAGTAGTAGTACATCTCGGCCCATCAGCCATTGGCCCTGCCCTCTGCCAGCATGCGGGCACTTTGAAAGAAAGAGTCGTATCACCGTTATCTTTGGCAGCTGACGCAGATGATGCGCTGACAGAAGTTATATCCAGTGACTTTGTTCAGAAGATTCTTCATTAATGGAAACTTTCATGGTGAGAGGCCTGAGCTATTGGACTCCGTTTTGTTTCCTCCACACGTCTAACAGTAACCCTGAGAATGGCTGTTTCCTGTTCACTGCTGAGGAAGTGGTACGCTTTGTACTGAACACACACCTCCTTCTCTGATGGATGCACTTTTTGAACGTTTACACGACACACTCACGCACACAATTGCAAAGAAAAACGAGACGAAAACACTGATGCTATGTCTTTGTAACGCTTGGTCGACCGGGAACGTACGGTGACGCGGGTTTGAAATGAAAGCTATTCTGGGTTTTAGGCACGGTATGAATGCTTTAGCAGTTTGTAACGTGTCGTACGCTGTCGTTCTCCAACTCGCGCCAAAAACGATGTACAAGCTCCGAATTAAGAACACACTTTTTTTTTTGGTGCTGTACTAAGTTGAATTGAACTAATAAAAAACACAGAATCCCACTACTGGCACACGATTAAGAGCATTTCGACATATTCATTACAGCATGTTTGGCACCCATGTCAACGCACCTGAAAACGGCATTTTTAGTCTGTGGTTTATTCAAAAAGGGAGCGAATTGAACAGATTTTACACCCTTTTTGCCTCCTGTGCCGCCAACCACCAAAATCTGCCGTTTTCACCAATGTTGACATGGGTACCGCAATAGGTTGTAAACTTGTCAACATGTAGTCAAGTTGGATCTCCGCTTCGCATTTATAAAATGTCGAACTACGTCAACCCTTCGTGCACGTGCCAAGAGTTGTTCGACCTCATTGGTTAACTGCTTCAAACCTTTTTTGGACCACAAACAAGATCATAAGCTAAACTGCCCCTCACTTTGCATATAAAGATCGTTTCATGCCGCGAAGGTTTGCTTTGGCTCTACGTTGGTTTTGTCATAAGCGCAGATCTTCCAGGAAGATTGGGGCGATGGCTTCCATTTCAAACCTGGTTTGGCTTCGGTAGTCGATACCGCCAAATAACAGGAAGTTCTGAGGCCTGACAGAGTAACGGTTAGCGAGGCAACTTAACGGTTCTGCTTCGTTATTCAAAAAGATATGCTCATGAAAGGGGATTCTGCAAAAAAGCAAAAACGCTGCCGCTTTCAAGAAGGCTTTAGTTTGACATTCACTTTTTTTTCAGCTATGCAAGCATCCACGACCTCCTTCGACTATGATTTTTTAAAACAAAAGAGCAATATATGTAAAAGCAAACAACACATAGCTAAACTAGGGAAATTAGACACAGGAAGAAAAAATAAAACCAGCAACTTCTTTTGGAAGAGCTCTCTTTCCTCCAAAAACACTACAAAGTCTTGCCCTTCGAGCACGCCAACCCTTTGAACAAAGCTTCAACAAAAGCTTTCGACTGGAAAAGTACCGCAAGTGCAGGAATCCTGAGATATGGAACAAGCAAACGTCTGTCTCCCGCCAACTAATGCTTTACAGATGAAATACCACGGCCTGGATGCGATCTGAAGTTGACGCACCTCGGTAGGGAATTACAACGACGTGAACTCCCAACCGACCGAGCCCGAGGCCATAAACAAATTGATTATGAAGAAGTAAGGGGGGAGTTCAAGGCAACTGTGACTCAAGAAGAACAATTAAAACTGACGGAACAGCTGATTGTTTTCACTCTTACCAAAATATCATAACCTTCATCTTCATCTTCCTTGTCATATAATATTTGCCTACCTGAGACAGACGGGAAGGACTTCTTAAAACAACAACACACACAAGAAAACAAAAAAAAGAACAAAACACCTATGGCTGGGCCCAGATATTGTGCTGCAGGGCGGTCAGCATGCAGGTGTCATACACCAGACTGAGAACCTCTACGATTGGTTTCACCAGCAGAGGCGCGTCTACTTCCAGGTTGAGAAAAACCAGCGGGATCTGCGTCCCGAACACGTCGTTTCCACCAATCCTCGTCTCTGAATTGCAATTACACACTGAGGAACAAAGAGGAAGGGTCGTAACTGCTGTGGATCAGTCCTGTCCCTTGGCTGGAAGACTAATCTCCCTATAAAAAGGTCAACGTGAATGTGGGATTTCGTCGTTGCAGAAGCCAAGAAGGATCAACTGATAGTTTGAGGTAACTCCACACTTTCTAGGGGGAAACCAACAAACAGACAAAGCGAGAGAATGAACAACTCACTGTACAACTTGTAAGCTAGCTGTATAAAAGCCCCTCTCTACCATTCACTCCATTAGCTACTAAACCAATACCCAACTCTACTTTCCTAGTAATAAGCAGGATATATAGATATAGATATAAATATAGAGCTAATACTGATTAAACACAGCACATATAAAGGATTAAATTCACACTACAAGAATAAACAAAAACAAAATCAAAAAGCAAAAGGAAAAAACAATATGTAAAATGAGAAGGGCCCATTTAGTGAAAGATCACCAAGCACAGGGTTAGAGAGGGCGTTTGGTAACGGGGCCCGTGGTGCGTCTACATGCCCGCGCTGAAACTCTGCATCTCGCGGTGGAAGTGCTGAGTGGGTTCGTTCAGGACCACGCTGTTGTCCATGGAGGGATGCCAGACACGGCCCAAGCCCAGGGACACCTCCTTGACTAGATTGTGGACGGGGTCGCCCTCGACGTACACCGACTGGTCCGGGTCAAAGTCAATGCTCTCTTCGGACACCTCCAGGACTCTGAGGTTGGACCCACGCAGGCGAGAGATGGCCACCAGGTTGTGCGACCACACAGTGTAGCCTGCAGAGCAAGAGAAGCGATTTAATCCAGAGAACAAGTATGGTAAAAGCTACTTTAATAACAGATTTTTTTGAAAAAAAAAAAAAAAAAAAAAAAATCATGTGGGTAAGTCAGATACTTTGTACTCCCATGTGAAAAATGCATTATTAATATCGATAATTTTGTATTCAGATTGATGAATAAATAAAGATTACAGGATGATTTCACATTTTTTTTTAGCTCAATCTATTAAATTCAGACAGAAAATAGTATGTTGCCCAGCTCACGTTTTAAATCCAGGAGCCATTTTGTTTTCTTGCTTGACACCGATTTAAAAAGAGGGGAATTATTTAAAAACAGTTAGGAAAAAGGTTAGAGAGCTGAAATATCATAGGAAAAAAGAAAAATTAAAGAAAATAATTAATTAAAATAAAATAATTAAAATAATAAATTGTATAATAAATTGTGTTATTAAATACAATAAAAATATCAATAATTTCATATAAATTATTTTTCCCACACATACACTACCAGTCCAAATTTTTTGAACATTAAGTTAAGTTTTTACCCTTTTTTTAAATGTCATTCTGCTCACCAAGTCTGCATTTATTTGATCCAAAGTACAGCAAAACAGTAAAATTTTGAAAGTTTTACTATTAAAAATAACTCTTTTCTATTTGAATATATTTAATTTCCTGTGATTTCAAAGCTGAATTTTTAGCATCAATACTCCAGTCACATGATCCTTCACAAATCATTCTAATATTCTGATTTGCTGCTCATAAAAAAAAAAACATTTATTATTATTATTATTATTATTATTATTATTATTATTATTATGCTGAAAACAGTACATTTTTTTCCAATTTCTGTGATGAATAGAAAGTTCAGAAGAACAGCATTTATCTGAAATTGAAATCTTTTATAACATTATAAGTGTCTTTATCATATCATGACCACATCCATTTCAAGCATCCTTGCTAAATAAAAGTATTAATTTCTATAATTTCTTTTGCCAAAAAAAGCTTTGGATCCTTCCAAAGAATCCTGAAAAAAAAAAAAAAAAGTACTTAAAGGAGTACTGCGTTTTGGAAGTTCAAAATCAAAAACAATTTCTTTACGACTGATGTTTCTTGAACAGCAAATCAGCATATTACAATGATTTCTGAAGGATTATGTGACACTGAACACTGGAGTAATGATGCTGAAAATTTAGCTTTGGTCACCAGAATAAATTACATTTTAAAATATATTCAAATAGAAAAACAGTTATTTTAAATAGTAAAAATATTTCACAATATTATTGCTTTTGCCATATTTTCTTATATAAAACATTTGAATTTGACATAAGAAAAAAATCTAAAATACATTCATGTGATACTTAACAAAATATTAAAACATTTCTGAATAAAAAAAAATGGCAGTATTATTGAAATAATTTTTTTTTCCACGTCTCAAATCAGTGAATTGCCAAAGGCAAGTGAAAAAGTTTAAAAATGTCCACTAACCATGGATGATCAAGACAGCGAGGTGCACACAGCGCCAGGCAAGGAGAACCAGTGGGTCCTCGTTGCGATTGACGCTGAGGTCTGGGAATCCAGCGTCGTCTCTCATCAAGATGAAGTGGCTGAGGGTTTTGTGGTACTGCTGCGAGATGAGCTCCACGACCCCATCCGTCACCAGCGTGCTGTAGCTGTCCAGATGGATCCGCTCCAGCGGCACGCTGGGTTTCAGCACACGCAGAAGATCCTGGCTACACACATCCATCGCCATGATGTAGACACGCAGGTTGGTGCTGCGACGGACCAGGGCTTTCCAATCATCCTCGGTTGCGGTACCATCCAAAGGCTTGACGTCCAAAGCAGCGCCGTTGAGCAAGAGGGAGAGGCGGTGGAGGGGCGCTCGGTCACCGCCGGCGAGGAGACGGCACGTGTCTGAGGTGAAATCGCAGAAGTCTAGCGACAGAGACCGCAGGTTAGTGAGCCTTTCCAGTTCGACGGTGGAAATCAGGCTGGGCAGCTGGTTGTCGATCAGACTGAGGTGCTCGAGGGAGCTGGTGCTGGGGTTGGAAAGCGAGGCCAGAGAGCAGGGGGTCACCACACCTAGCATGAACGCAGACGACAACCACTTCAACTGCCTGCTATTGGACAGGATCTCTTCAAAGAGCTGCTGAATCCTAGAAGAACAGATTGCAGTAGAAGACATTAGAAACAGTGCAATACGGCATTAATTTTTAAAGAGAAATAAACTTAAAGGCAGCACAATGAGATGAAAGCACTCACTACTATTCACGAGTTTGAGGGCAGTCATTTTTAGTTTTAAATATTAATACTTTTATTCAGGAAGGATGCATTAAACTGATCAAAAATAACAGTAAAAGACAAACAGTTGAGGTCAAAAGTTTACATCCCCCCTTTCAGAATCTGCAAAATGTTAATATTACCAAAACAGGAGACATCATACAAAATTATTGGTTATTTAGTACCTGAATTAGATATTTCACAAATAAGATGTTTACATATAGCCCACAAGAGAAAAATAATAGTTGAATTTATAAAAATGACCCCGTTAAAAAGTTTATATCCACTTGATTCTTAATAGTGTTGTTACCTGAATGATCCATAGCTGTGCTTTTTTGTTTAGTGACAGTTATTTATGACATAGTTGTTCAAACGCTCACTGATGCTCAAGAAAGAAACACAATGCATTAAGAGCCGGGGGGTGAAAACTTTTTGAATTTGAAGATCAGGGTAAATGTAACTTATTTAGTCTTCTGGGAAACATGCGAGTATCTTCTGTACCCTCTGAAGTGCCACACTAAGTGAAAAAATATGATGTTTAGGTAAAATAAGAAAAATGTACACATTTTCATTGTTCAAAAGTTTTCACCCTCTGGCTCTTAATGCATTGTTTTTCTTTCTGGAGCATCAGTGAGCATCTGAACCCTACTGTAATAGTTGTATACGAGTCCCTCAGTTGTCCCCAGTGTGAAAAGATGAACCTCAAAATCATAGAGTCATTGTTGGAAAGGGTTCACACACACAAAAATGGTAAAACCAAAGAATTTGTGGGACCTGAAGGATTTTTTTGACAAACAGCAGGAAACTATTCAGGACAAACAAGGAACTCATGAACAACTATTACTTGATAATGTAGCAACACAGTATTAGAAGTCAAGGGGATGTAAACTTTTGAACAGGGTCTTTTTTTTTTTTTTTTTTAATAAATTCAACTATTATGTTCTGTTGTGGACTATATGTAAACATATTTTATGTGAAATATCTTTTTCAGGTGAGTACTAAATAAACAATAACATTCATTTTGTATGACCCCTCTTACTTTGATTAAAAAAAAAATCAGTAAAGAATCCTGAAAAAAAACTAATATATTAAACGGCAACAGATTTCAATTAATAAAAATGTTTAAGTAGCAAATCAGCATAAAAGATCGTGTGACACTGAAATTGAGTAATGATGCTGAAAATTCAGCTTTGCTGGAATGCATTACAAAAATGTAATTTTAAAATATTAATTTTTTCTTTTATTTTTACTTATTTTACATTGTAAAAACATTTGACATTATGACTTTTACTGTATTTTAATCAATTAAATGCAGCCTTATTGAGAAAAAAACATTTGAAAAACAGCATAATTAAAGGAAAAATGCTTAATTTCTTAAAGGTTAATGCTTAATCAGAAAACTAAACACTGAAATAAACATAAAATGTAGAAATGTCATGTAACATACAACAGTTTTTTTGTATTTATTGTTTCTAGCAGCAATACTATTTTCATACAGTAGGAAGTATACATATATACACAGTGCAATATGCTAGTATTCAAATCTGAACACAGCCCAAAACAAACGTTTGCTTGTTTTTTAATGCCACGCCAGCTTCCGTGGCTATTTTCATAGTGAGAAATGTTTATGGTAACACAACATGTATGGCTTTTACAGTCTATTTTTGCTCAAAAATTCCAAAACTATATTTGGCTTAACTTTGTTAATTTCTTCAAAAGTGTTAACTGAGTAAAAAAAGGTTTCTCACAGGGTTAAAACCACCACAATCTAATAAAACCTGCTTCACGGATCAGTCCAAAACTGACTGAGTTCCTATTAGGGCTGTCACCAACGATTATTTTGGTAATCAAGTAATCAGACGATTAATCATCAGAATAATCGTCTGATTACTTGATTACCAAAATAATCATAACCATAATAATAGAGTAATCGTATAATTATAATTTATGTTTTTGTGGTAATAAAAAGAGATCTAAGTGAACAAAAGCCTTTAAAATGACTTCAAATGCATATAATAGCAATGAGGCAATAATAATTAGTTTAAATAAAGTATCAAAAGCAAGTAATAATATGGTTTTATGGAACAAAGCTGCTAAAATGCACAATGAATTATAAACAATAGAACTAATGTACATTTACTGCATGATCTAATCCTTGTTTCCTATACTTGTTTAAATGGGTTTAATATATCATGCAGCTTTGGAAAACAGTCACTTCAAAACACAATTGAGGATTTTCTTTAAAATCAAGTACTCAAATCGAGGAATCATGACAGCCCTAGTTCCTTTACCTAGAACTAACACGACAGTCAGAATATTTGCAAAGCCAGCTTCCTTGATTAGATTTCTTCTGCTGAGTTTGCCATTTCAGTAAAAGATTGTAATCAGTTTACATGAGTGAAAGGTAGCTTTAAAACATACTCTTTCATTTTCTTGCCCCCTTGGTCGACTTGGCTGAGGTAAGAGCTGTCCAAAATGCCATCATCCTGAAGAATGCATGTGTCCCCATAGAGACTCAGCTTCTGGAGGTTTCTAGAGAGGAAAAAGAGGAAGTGTGAGTCTCACGTCTTGCAAATGTAAACAAACTAGAGCAAACAAAGCAATAGACATCGGATAATCCATTCTCAATCCACACATGACTTGAAATCACATGATAAAATCTCATTCATTATGATACCAAACTAGAATTCACTGTACAAAAACACTGTCCCTGAAACTTGACAACTACAGACTATTACGTACTAAACTTATTTAAGTGTCTGATACAAGAATCAGTCAATTAATTATTAAACTCTCGCTACACCAAAGAATCTATATTCAGCTCTTTTTTTGTTCTTTGCACATTTCAAACTAAAGCCTGTTGTTTAAATGGCAAGTGCTGGGCTATGAGTCCTTCTAGTGCTTTTCTATTGTGCATAAACAGAAATGCAGGTTACAATCAGCATCAGGAAACATCATGAAACACAAAGCCAGTCTTGTTGTTTTGTAAGATTCTAAAGATTCTGTTAGAATGTTAACAATGCAGTAAGGCTTGTGGGAGTCTAGACAGTGGTTTTAACATTTTAGTCCTTAGAACTAACTAGCACGCATTTTATATTAAAGTGCTTATTCTTTCCGAAAACAGACTAGTTCCAAACGTAACTAGAATGTTTTTCAGTTTCACTAGCAAATATTTATTAGTCACAATCCTCCAATTACAATTGCTACTAGTCACAAATTGCAATTTTTGTCATCAAATTAAGGGCAAATGCTTTAGATTAGAATGTATTCCACTTGTTTTATTACAGTTGTTTTACTAATAATTATTTTGTTTATTAGGTACTAGTCCTTTTTTTTTTATTATTATTATTATTTACTAAAATATGTTTGCCTTGTAGCAACTGAATAAATAATATATTTTGGTTATTTTAGAACATATTCAGTACACAGTACAAATGTTGCTGGAACAGCTAAAGGTAACATTTTTGCATATTTTATTTTCTTCCATTTAATTATATATACGCTACCAGTCAAAAGTTTTTCTTTTTTTTTTTTTTAAAAGTCTTTTCTGCTTATTAAGCCTTCATTTATTTGATCCAAAGTTCAGCAAGAACAGTTTTTTTTATTTAAATACATTTTAAAATGTCATTTGTTCCCATGTTTGCAAAGCTGAATTTTTAGCATCATTCTAATATTCTGATTTTCTGCTCAAAAAACGTGTTATTAATTATTATGTTGAAAACAGCTGTGTAGAATTTTTCAGGTTTCTTTTTTTCAGCAGTTAATCTAAAATAGAAATCTTTATAAAGAAACTGAAGTCTTCTTCCTTGCTCAAAAAAAGTATCAATTTCTATCATTTTTCCTAAATAAATAAATAAATATATATATATATATATATATATATATATATATATATATATATTTTATACTGATTCCAAGCTTTTGAATGGTATACTGTACAATGTTACAAAAGCTTTTTATTTTAGATAAATGCTGATCTTTGGATCTTTCGATTCAAAAAGAATCTTAAAAAAAAATTACTCAATTGATTCATGTCTAAAACCAAGTACTAGTAAAGTCAAACAGATAAAACTGCACAGACACCAGCAACAATTTGAATACAGACTAGTTAAATAAGAAAAAAAAAATATCTGAACCATAGATTCCCCCAGAACACAATGGTTTTTAAATAAATAAATAATATAATATATATAAAAAAAAAAAAAAAAGGAAACAAAAAAAAAATAATAATACAAATTGCCACTATCGGAACAATGACTAGTACTAGATTACAATGAAGACGTACTAGTGAGACTGAGAAATATATAGTCATTATAGAATTACTTACTAGTAATGTAAGTATTATTGGCAATGTACAGTACTAGTAACAAAAATAGGTACTAGTTAGTTTGGCTTGTAATAGGTGGTGATAGCAGTTTGGTTAGGCACAAAGCAGGCAGCCATGCGATGCTTGAGACATGAGCGTTACGTAATGCGCAGGGTTTGTTTATGGCTGCTGGTGCTCATCAAATGTAAGCAAAGCAAAACAGCCCAGAAAGGAGGTGTAATGTCAACACCAACGCATGCAAACCGTGCCCAGATCCATATACCTGTTATTACGCAGACTGCCGAGCACACACAACACCTGATCCAAATATGTCACCATCGCATCCTTCGCGAACTGCGGGTCGCTCTCGACGGCTTCCATTCCGTGCTGCAGCGGGCTTAAGTAGCCGTCCAGCGGGGCGAACTCCAGCTGCAGCTCCCGCACGAACGAGCCGAACTTGCGCATGAGGAACTCTAATCGCGGGGTTTGTTCTGATCCAGATCCACCGCCGTTGGATCCGCCACCGACGCGCAGCTTGAGCTCCGTCCACAGCGCAGGGTAGAAGAGACACTCCCTCCAGCGAGAGCATACGGCCGAGGCCCGGAGCTTGTCTCGGTCTGACAGGAAGGAGAAGATGTGAACGATAAGCTCGCTGGGTAACGCCAAGGCTCCGACGCTACTGCACAGAGCCATGGCAAGAGGCTGGAAAGATGCTATGAAGATTAAAAACGTAACCGTTACACAACTCCGTGCCTCTCCTCTCCGCCCTGCTACTGCGCTGAGTGAAAACAAACAACTGCGCGATAAGCTTTGCTTTCAATACTACTGGATCAGTCCACTTTTGATTTCCAAATAGGGGCCGCAAGAAATTTATTAGCGGATAATGTGCACGTCCTGGTCGAAACTTAAATGTAAATATATTATATTCAAACGTACATACTATTAGACACAACTAGTGTGTGGTAATAGTTATTTAGCTGTTTATTTCGTGTAATGTATTTTTAGTCAATTAGGTGGTTGCAGTGGTTCCTTCCGAAAATGTCTTATTTTTGCCATACAACGAGTGGCCGAAAGAGGGCGCAGAAATTTTCCTTATAACCACTCCACCAATTTCTGATCTCTTTCAGACGCTTTTATAACTGGAATCAAGTAACCATGTGCACATGTTAATATGGGAAAAGAATACAATTTAAATTCTTACCGTATTTGGGAAATATTACATACATAAATCAAGATATATGGCAGCTGTACCAAATGGTAGGCTATTCTCCGTTGACTTAAAAATTTAATGATACATTTATTTTTAGTTGCAAGATGAAAATACGTGAGGGTGCAAAAAATCAAGTTGTCTTAGCAATGCATGTTACTAATCAAAAATTAAGTTTCGATATATTTACGGAAGGAAATTTGCTAAATATCTTCAAGGAACATGATCTTAACTTAATATCCTAATCATTTTTGGCATTAAAGAAAAATCTATCATTTTGACCCATGCAATGTATTGTTGGATATTGCTACAAATATATTTGTGCTACTTAAGACTGGTTTTGTGGTCCAGGGTCACATATAATTTTAAAGACTTTTTTTAGTGATTTTTTTCACATATTTCACTGTTGGAATTCAATTAAAAAATAAATAACAAAATACAAATACTGGAAAATAACTTGTAGAGAACTGAAAAGAAAAAATGACATATTCTAATAAATGGAGACACAGGAGTTTTCAATCAATCTGATGCCAGGGATCCCTTTCTTAAAATACAAAGATAGCTAAATATTTTTAATTGTATTATGATTATGCTATGTAACAAAAAGTGATATGTGACCCTGAATCACAAAACTAGTCGTAAGGGTCAGGTTTTTTTTATTAAATTGAGATTTAATCTCTAAAAGCTTTCTATTGATGTATGGTTTGTCAGGATAGGACAATATTTGGCTGAGATACAACTATTTGAAAATCTGGAATCAGAGGTTGCAAAAAAAATCAAAATATTGAATAAATTGCCTTCAAAGTTGTCCATATGAAGTTTTTTAGCAATGCATATTACTAATCAAAAATTAAGTTTTGATATATTTAAGCACATATATTTATCTTTACTTCATATAAGGAATTTTGGCATAAAAGAAAAATCAATAATTTTGACCCATACAGTGTATTGTTGACTATTGCTACAAATATACCCGTGCTACGTATGTCTGGTTTTGTGGTCCAGGAACACATATAATTTAACAAAAAATGTTCTTTGGTAAATTAAACCATTGGCTGTATGTTGTATAATCCAGGAAAAATTTACTTTGTAAACAGTGTATGTTTTACAGACTTTAGCTTACTGAATTCAGTTTCAATTATACGTTTTTTAAAAAAGCATATAAAGTGTATAACAAAATGCATAACAGAAATACATTCAAAAAACATGAAAAAGGTACAAAAGGCCTGAGTAAGGTGGTGCTAGCTCTTATTTATTAGTCATTTCAAAAACACTACTGACAAGTTTTACTGGCAGTGCAAACAAAAGTAAGCCATTCTTTTTTCATTGAACTTGATCTGGGTGAGGAAAGAGAAATCAATCTTGGTAATTATTTTGTGTAAAATTATAATCCTGTCAAAGATTAATCACGCTGAACAAAATGAGCCTCATACTTGCAGAAATAATTAACACATTAAAAGATGAAAGGAGAAAAGGTTAAAGAAAATATTTTAATTAAAGGATGAAGTAGGAAAAGAAGTAGTGGCATGTAATGATGCCTAAAACATGAAATCACAGTATAACTATAGTGTGCTTATGTAGCTGATTATGTCGTGAATACTCCAGAAGAGGCTACATTTTATATGTTTAACTAGAGATAGATATGAAAATATATTTAAGCTTAGGTACGACTAAAACTACAAAATGAGACGACCTCACATGCTTGAAACTACATTGAAACAGAACTAACATCCATTTGAAAATTTCAGTCAGACTCTAAAAACTGTCTAGAAAACAGAATTGCAAGATGTAAACTCAGAATTCTCAGAAAAAAGTAAGAACTGTGAGATGTAAACTCAAAATTCTGAGAAAGTGTAAATTGCATGTGATTTACGTTCTGGAATCAGCTTAGATAAAAAAATCAATACGAATTTATATAGATCTTTTATAGTTTTTTAAAAAAAATTGTCAGGGTTTTACCGTGTTTTATAACGTTTTCTATTCTGATAATCTATTTAAATAGACGTTGTTTACATGTGACGTCACTTCCTGGTTGACGCTACTAGGAGGAAGAGCTCGAAGAAAGCAACAGAAAGGGCTGAAGAAGACATGGCTGAACTGTCACTGTACCTCACAAATGTTAACGTGTCTCTAGGACAAACTATGGACACAGAGAAGGTAAAGTCATTTTTTAAATATAATAAGTGAGTCGCCATGGAATTACATACTTCGTTTTGATATAGAAAACAGTCGACATTTATCATTCTACTTCCTTGTTCGTTACTTTAGCGATGAAAGTAGTTTGATAACAAACATAGGCCCAAAATAAGGTATAAATATGTAATATTATTGATATAGTATTAACGTATATATAATATAATAATGTGATATACGGAAGTCTACGTATCTAATTTAATTGATAGAATAATAGTGAAATATAGTATAATGTAGTTAATATAGGTCTATCTATCTTTATGTAAGAGTGTGTAATGTTCTTGGTAAATTAAATTTAAGTTTATAAATGTATCTGCTGGTTTAGAGTTCTACAGTGGTGAAGGAGTTTGAAAGTGTGGAACTTGGAGATCTGAGCAAAAAGAAACCAAAAATTCCTCGCAGAACAATCTACTTTGCATCTGGTGAAACCATGGAAGAGTACAGTACAGATGAAGAGGAGGAAGAAGAACCGGAGAAAGCGAAAACTATAAGCACAGTGGATCCGGTAAGCTGCATCAAATCTTTAAATATGAGCGTAATTG
This sequence comes from Labeo calbasu, assembly GCA_019740295.1. NCBI lineage: Eukaryota > Metazoa > Chordata > Actinopteri > Cypriniformes > Cyprinidae > Labeo > Labeo calbasu. Next base: position 16,713 of record JAHKKF010518369.1, read on the forward strand.
CTTCATCTTTCTGAACATCTTCAGCTTATAGTCGCTTTGCATCTCTGATTACAGTCAAAGCTAACCTGGGGTCCATACGTCTGGTTCCAAATGTGGAGAGTGGCAACCTCAACCATCTCAGGTAACAAAACTCTTTCCAGCCCATGTTATTTGGTCGTACAAAAACGGTCCAAAATTAACATTTTAACCCAAAAATTACAGTGTGTGACTATCTTGGAGAAAAAATGGCCTCGCTGCTGGGAATCACAACACCAAAATATCAGTATGCAATTGATGAGTACTACAGAATGAAGAAAGAGGTATGTGCACTGCTATTATAATTCTACAGCGTTCACTTATTAGCTGATATTCTTAAAAGATTTGAACAGCATTCACATAGTGAGACCCTAACAATGTGTAATCCTCAGGAGGAGGAAGAAGAGGAGGAGAACCGTCTCTCTGAGGAGGCAGAACGTCGTTTTGAGGAGCAGCACAATCAGGAGGGCCAGCAGCCAAAGATCGAGCAACCAGAAGGAACTGCTTCTTTTGTGAATGTGACCTTTGAATTGGAGCAGGAATCACATGCTACACCTGATGCAAATAAAGTGCCTGCCCCCATTCCCTCCTAAAATACTGTTTACTTGATTGAGCACATTAGATGGTTTTTACCACATGTACTAAGTTAGGTTTCATTTTTGGAGGGGAAACTTTATCTTACATGAAGTCGAACGTGAAGGTAACATGTTGTTTATGCATAGCTGACAATGATTCTGCTTAGAACACAGAACTGTTTTAATAATCATTTACAAAGCCATACATATAACTTTGGAAGCTTATTTCTGACATGGAATAAAAATGTTTTTAAAAAGGTAATTGCGAATTTATACCTCACAATTCTGACTTTTTCTTAGAATTTAAGTTTACATCTTGCAGTTCTGTTTTTATACACCTAACCTGAATTTTGAAGGAAAAAAAACCACAACTGCAAGATATAAACTCAAAAAAAAGGTCAGAATTTTAAGACAAACAGTCACAATTACCTTTTTAATTTTTTTTTTTCTGTGATGGAAATAACGTTCTTTATAAAACCTCTCTTGGTCACTACAACAATTCATTGTACATTTTAATAATTATAAACACCTAAAAGGCTAAACACTATAACAACTGCATGGATTAGCAATCTCTTACAATGCTGTAAATTGTGAGTACTTATAGTAGACATTTCTATGTTACTGATAATGCTAGGAGTTGTCAAAAATGGTGTAAACTGTCAGATGGGAATATTCCCTCTTTCAAAAGTCAGTGTTTTCAGAGCTGACAACATTCAAGAAGTTATTTTTCTAACCAAATATTCTTTTTATGTGAGCACATTATTGTTTGTGTGTATGTAAATGTGTGCTTTACCCATTTGTCCACTCCCTGACACACACACACACACACACACCAAAAGCATTTCATTTTGAAAAGTGTGTAATTTATTTGTGTACAATAATTTTGTATTATGTAGGTGAAAACACACCTACCTTTCTATAATGTAGGTGATAAAAAATACAGTTTGTTTTGTACATATTACTTAATAAACTATTCAATATACAACTGAGCTAATCTGTGTATTTCTCTTGGCTGAAGTAGCACAACTGGTCCAATAGCACAACTTGGTTTGGCAACAGATGTTATGTGTCATCTAAATCAGCTGTGTTGCTGTCAGTGTCATTAGCCACCAGCACCTCTCTGTTCTCGTAAGTCCAGAAGCCGTTGAGGTCAATGAGGATACTAGTGACGGTATCTCCCTGACCGCTGTTCACCAGGTCCTGTAGTGTGATCTTATAAGGATCTTTAGGCTTCACCATATCAAATATTTCATCCTGTAGACACAGAAATGTGATCACAATTTCATGATTTAAAACACCTACTTCCATACTTGTTGATAGATTGCTTTATTACTATATAAAGGCCATTTACCTTAACATCCTGGAAGGAAACTGGCTCCTGCCCATGGATTTTCATCTGCTCCTGAATGGCCTGATAGCACAGATGAATAGGTTAGTTTATGCTTAGTGTAAATATATAAAACATATTTACAGTTGAAGTCATAAGTTTACATACACCTTGCAGAATCTGCTAAATGTTAATTATTTACCAAAATAAGAGGGATCATACAAAATGCATGTTATGTTTTTTTAGTGCCGACCTGAATAAGATATTTCACATAAAAGATGTTTACATATAGTCCATAAGAGAAAATAATAGTTGAATTTATAAAAATGAACTTACTGAAAAGTTTACATATGCTTGATTCTTAATACTGTGTTGTTACCGGAATGATCCACAGCTGTGATTTTTTGTTTAGTGATAGTTGTTCATGAGTCCCTTGTTTGTCCTGAACTGTTAAACTGTCTGCTGTTATTCAGAAAAATCCTTCAGGTCCCACGAATTCTTTGGTTTTTCAGCATTTTTGTGTATTTGAACCCTATCCAACAATGACTATGTGATTTTAAGATCCGTTTTTTCACACTGAGAACAACTGAGGGACTCACATGCAACTATTACAGAAGGTTCAAAAGCTCATTGATGCTTCAGAAGGAAACACAATGCATTAAGAGCAGGGGGGTGAAAACTTTTTAAATTTAAAGGTCAGGGTAAATTTAACTTGGGAAACATGCATGTATCTTCTGTAGCTTCTGAAGGGCAGTACTAAACGAAAAAAAAGATGATATTTAGGCAAAATAAGAAAAATGTACACATCTTCAATCTGTTCAAAAGCTTTCACCACCTGACTCTTAATGCATTGTGTTTCCTTCTGAAACATCAGTGAACATTTGACCCTTCTGTAGTAGTTGCATATGAGTCCCTCAGTTGTCCTCAGTGTGAAATGATGGATCTATTTTCTCTTGTGGACTATATGTAAAATTCTTTTATGTAAGATATCTTATTCAGGTCATTACAAAATAAAAAATAACATGCATTTTGTATGATCCCTCCTATTTTGGTAAAATAAATAACATTTTGCAGATTCAGCAAGGTGTATGTAAACTTTTGACTTCAACTGTATATAAACGCAAGCAAATTTTTTGCTTGATTTCAATAATGTTTCCTTACCCTGAAGAAGTAATTGAGGGCAAATACATTGAGATAACCTTTGTTTTCCATGTCCAGCAGTTTAAATATATACTGGAGAGCCGCAGGCTCTTTTCTGTTTTCTAGAGCCAACACAAAGTCTAGATAGGTCTTGTAGTCCTAAATGGAGATGTTGAAAAAAAAATGTAAAAAAAAAAAATGCATGTTTATGTTTTTAAATACTGAAAATGTTGATGGATTTCCTGTAGGAAACTCCATGCATATAAGAATATTATATTTTTTTCATGTTCAAATTTAAAAGTACACTATGGTTTAAAAGTTGGGAGTCGGTAAGATTTTTTTTTTTAAGAAATGAATCATGGTTTCCGCAAAATTATTAAGCAGCACAACTGTTTTCGACATTGACAATAATAAGAAATGTTTCTTGATGACCAAATCAAGGCTGCTGAAAATTAAGCTTTGCCATTACCGGAATTTATGACATTTTAAAATAAGCAGTTATATTAACTTGTAATAATATTTCACAATTTTTACTCCATTTTTGGAGTAAAATGCAGCCTTGGTGATCATAAGAGACTTCTTTCAAAATCTTACCAACCCCAAACATTTGAACAGTAGTGTTTTAAGGGATTTTAACTCTTATTATAATGCAAATCATTAATTAAGTTGGAGGGTTATACCATTTCGCCATCGTAGGTTAAGCATTCCTGATAGACGCGGTCTAGGAAAACGCTAGTTAGAGTTCCTGTGCCATAGCGAGACAGCTCTTCCTTACTGAGCATCCCATTATGGTCCTTATCCAGGTTGAGGTACTGACCTGTAAACAAGACGTATGATGATTAACACATGAGATTTAACTCGTATAATATTGTTTAAGTATATTTTGCAGGCATACCATAAACTCGAAGAGCAGAAGGTGCAGAGAACCAGTTAGACTCCTGACTCTCTTTGGACAGCTCCTCGTCTCGAAGCTATAAATGAATAAATCTGATTAGCACAATGTATCAACGAAATATGTTCACAAAAATATTAAGCAACCACTGATGATAACAAATGTTTCTTGAGCAGCAAATGAGTAGAATGATTTGTGAAGGATCATGTGACACTGAAGACTGTAATGAGTAATGATGCTGAATATTAAGCTTTGTCATCACAGGAATAAATTACATTTTAATTAGAATATAAATTCAAATAGAAAACAATTATTTTAAACTGTAATATTATTTCACTATATTACCATTTTACTGCAGTTTTAAACATGCAGCCTAGTCAAGCATAATTCATTAAAAAACAGAAAACTCTTACCAATCCCTAACTTTTTAAAAGCAGTGTATAAAGATATTTTTATATCCGTAATATAGCTTGAGCAAGAATACACTACCTCAAGTAGGTCATCCAGGAAACTGCAAGCCAGAATGTCCTGAATTTTTATCTTCCCTGCAGAGCGAGTACAAAACATTACAATGATTCTTTTCATTCCAGTTTTTCCACAGGGTAAAATTTAAACAACGTCTGCAGGTGCTCTAACTTAAATTAAAAGGCAAATTGTAACAGCACAACCACAGGAGGATTACCAGTATGTAGAGGATCAAGGAAGAAGAAGAACTTGCGAACGGCAGTGCAAACATAAAACGAGTAGAAGGATTTCTCCAGGCCGTCTAGTTGGGGGAGTGTGGGAATTAACTCTAGAATGTAGTTCTCCAAATCCTGCAGAAATAAAGTGTTTATGTTAAACAATAACAGTGATTAAAAAAAAAAGAACCAGTGGTTTTTATGAGGATAAAATCATATTACTTACAGATTCACGGAGATAACCCTGACCTGCTACATCATAAAGACTCAAACCAATCCTGGTTTGGTGCAACCACACTGCCAGAGAAGAAACGCAGATGAACGTGTGATTCATCTACACATCTGTATTACTATGTTTAGAGTCATTTAAGCACTGACATAATTAACTGACATCATGAGATGAGAATGCAATGAGAGCACAGAATTTAAAGCTACCTTTTCTCATGACATAGTTGAAGAACTGCATAATTGATATCCTCCCATATGGATCATTATGAAGCAGTTTGGCGTAGACTCTGGCGGTGAAGAAAAGCCTGACGGGGTGTAATGATCATGAAACAAACATCAGTGAGTCACGAGCAGTGTTCACCTATGAATTACATTGACTTAGAATAGTTATCAGCTCGTCATACTCATGGCGTTGAGTGAAACTGACTGATCGCTATCGGCTCATTTCGTGTCAACTAAACCAATGGTTTGATTTTGCTAATATTTTTTTCTGAAGAAAGACATGCATAGTGATGAAAGCCAAAATATTAAATGTCATGAATGAATATTTACTGAGTAATTCACAATTTTTTATGGTCAAAATGGTCATTTTCACCTGAGATTCAGAGCCAAATTACAGGGGGTTAAAAATGACTTCAGAAAAATGGCAGAGATTGTAAGGTCTGTTAGTAAAATCTGTTGACTTTATGTGCCAGTTTTGGCTTTCATCACTTATACATGTCTATTTTCCTTCAGACAAAATGTTAGACAAAAATCTGAGCTGGGGCAGTTTTTTGAAATTTGGTTGTTTTTGACACGGAATGATTCTATACACTTCTATGATGTACTTACTTGCATTTGGTGCCCGCTTTTTCTCCAACCTTTAGGAAACTTTCATAACTGATCATAGCCTCGTCACCGGTGGTGGGCGGCACTTGATGCTTATCGAGAAGAAACCAAAGGTTCTGTAGAAAAGGGAAAAAAAAAACATTTAGAAGAGGAAAAACAAAACACAAACACATTTAATAATTCAGCTAAAGCAGATAATGACTATTTAGTTTGGGACATAGGCCCAATAAAATGTTCTCTTACTTGTAACTCTTCATTGTCCAGTAGTTCCCGGCTTTTCCTCTGGAGAAACACTGCCCTCGATTCTTCTCTGAGTTTCTGCAGCAAGACTTCATCTTCTGCAGGAAGCTGATATGAAATATTGAAGAGTTAAGATTAAGCAATTAAGCAGCACAACTGTTTTCAATACTGATAATAATAAAATGTTTATTATGCAGCAAATCAGCATATCAGAATGATTTCTGAAGAACCATGTGACACTGAAAACTAAAATTTAGCTTTCATCACAGGAATAAATTACATTTTAAAAAATATTAAAATAGAGAACATTTCTTTTAAATTGTAATATTTTACAGCATTACTGTTTTTACAAAATTTTTGATCAAATAAATGTGATAACATCATCTTCTCATTACTGATTAGAGCATGATCAGCTCACCCTGTAGTAGAAGCGTGGGATGTGTTTAAATGAATCATCTTCTCCTTTTTCACCCCCTTTCCATTCAGTATAATACTTGGTGAACAATTCAGTTTCTTCTACTTTCTTCTCCTCCTCCGTCCTGCCATCTGCTCAGTACAAACAAAGATTTTAACACACACATTATGATTATTTACACTGTACAAACCTCCTCCGTATTTTACTATTCACAGTAAAAAATCAAAGTAACCATTAGCAAAAAAATGGATGGCTTCTCGTTACCAGAGAGTAATTTCAGCTATGTAATACATTTTAATGTCTCCATCATTATGTCTTAATATACTAGATAAATTACTAATCATTTAAATAATGCTTAACATAAAGGTAAAGCTTGATACACGTTACATTACTTACTATAGTAATAACAATAAAGTATGCATAATTACATGCAACAAACCATGTACCAAACCCTAAACCTAACCACATAGTAGTCAACTATGATTACTCAGTACTAAAATATATAATTACACTGCAGCAAGAACATTGTAAAAAGGCGTAATCAAATATTTTACAATGATTTTACAAGTTTTTATTTATCACAATATTACAATTAAATTTACAATACCAGTCAAAAGATTTTAATGTTTTTTTTAAAGAATTCTCTTTTGGTCACCAAGCATGTTTTTATTTGATCCAAAAAACAGCAAATGCAGTAATATTGTGAAGTATTATTACTATTTAAACTAACTTTTTCTATCTGAATATATTTTAAAATTTAATTAATTCCTGTGATCAACACTAAATTTTCATCATCATTACTCCAGACTTCAGTGTCACATGATCCTTCAGAAATCATTTTAATATGCTGATTTGTTGTTAGCAACAAAGAAAAGAAATTTTTATTATTATTATTATTATTATTATTATTATTATTATTATTATTATCAATACTAAACAAAATGTGCAATTTTTTCAGGTTTCTTTGATGAATAGAAAGATGCAAAGATCAGTATTTATCTGAAATAAAACTTTTGTAACAATATACACTACACCATTCCAAAGCTTGGAGTCAGTTTAATTTTTTCTTTTCATTTTGGGAAAGAAATTATAGAAATTGATACTTTTATTTATCAAGGATGCTTTAAATTTATCAAAAGTGATGATACAAAACATTTATAATGTTACAGAAGACTCTACTTAAGATTAATGCTGTTCTTCTGAACTGTCTATTCATCAACTGTCTATTCATCAAAAAACCCTGAAAAAAAAATCTACTCAGCTGTTTTTAAAATAATAATAAATGTTTCCTGAGCAGCAAATCAGAATATTAGAATGATTTCTGAAGGATCATGTGACTGGAGTAATAATGCTTAAAATTCAGCTTTGAAATCACAGGAATAAATTACATTTTGAAAATTATTCAAATAGAGAACAGTTATTTTAAATAGTAAAAATATTTCAAAATTTTACAGTTTTTACTGTACTTTGTATCAAATAAATGCAGGCTTGGTGAGCAGAAGAGACTTCTTTAAAAACATTAAAAATCCTACTGTTCAAAAACTTTTGACTGGTAGGGCAATTGTCTAACCTTGACCAAAGGATACTTGTGAAAGTCTGGTATAACCTTTAGAAGTACTTCTATAAATTACAACACAATTCTATTAATTTTTCAACAGATTTTGTATAACAGGAACTACCCACAATGGATAGGGTTACTATAGTTTCTATACAACAAACTATACATTTGTCCTAACTAATCCCTAATCCTTTAGTCTTCTAATATAAAGTATTTAGTATAGTCTAAATCTACAGCATTTCCACTAAATATAATGTTTACCACAGTTAGTGTTACTATAGTAAAATCACAGTACATTTTCATAAGCGACATTTTTGTTCCTTCTAGAGTGATTATACCAGTTAACTGGGAGATTTATATACAAATGTATGCATTTTGTGTTATTTAAAACATCTCTACTTGATCTTGTTTTAAATCTCTATAGTTACTGATTAGCTAACATTTATCATCTTACCTTGTTTCGCAGAGGCGAGTCTCTTCCGTAGTAAGTCTTTCCAATGTGCAGTTTTATCGTTCGCCATTATTAACTTTATTTGATCATAATATATTTAAAACTAACAGAATTACTATTTATTAAACAACTGTAGTATGTTTGAGTAGCCAAGGCGGATGTTCAACTGTTTACATCTCTGACCTAACGGCGCATAAATGACGTAATCGAAGTGCGACTACACAGGAAAGTGAATGGCTGCTCGTACTGGCATGTACTTGCCTTCTGGTTACAATTCAATAACTTCTAACTGAATACTGTAAGTTAGGTGTTCTTGTTTAAATTCCCGATGATTACAATTACAAAACTGTAAAGAAAATATTGCGAGCTCTTAGTGTCTGAGGAACAGTAAATTGTGTGATTTAAATACAAAAGGACATTTCTTTAGCACATAAGTCGCTGAATATTATTTATGTCTATTAATTTCAGATATAAATAGTATTAAATATAACTTTATAAAGTTAGTGTGTGTTATTGCATGTGTGTTCAACACTAAAACGGGCCTTAGTTCATCCAGAAATTAGATTTTGAAACAAAATAAGTGATTATACGTTTTACACCTTTAAAGTAGAGCGTAGTCTGAAAAGTAAAATAGACTGGTAGGAAAATGGGATCTCTTGTTGCGTCAAAATCAAGGACTTGCATAAAGCATCTTTGCACATCATGGGTTGTCAACCCCTTGTATTTCAGGCGAGCTTTAGCTTGTTTTCCACAACAAAATATTATGCATGCTGTCAGGTTAATCATAAATCCACACACACAATATTACAGCACAAAAGGAGACAAACAAGCCACAGAAAAAGGGTTCACTCCCAGAACAAGGCCTGCATTCCCAAATTCAGTATTCACAGCTGGAACGGCCAAAAGAACTGCTGAATATATGAAAAAGAGAGCTGGGGTGGATACAGAAGAGCTGTCACCCTTGAGAGCCAGAGGATCTGTAAAAGTTGCCCTTCCTGATCATCCACTGACCCCATCCGAATGGGCAAAATTCAAAGAGAGCTCCTCCAAACCTGAACGCTTCGAGATGCAAATGATGGAAGGACTTCTGGCGACTAATGCAGACGTCAACATCGCCAAATCTCTTTTGGCCTATGTGGTTCAGGACAAAGGCACCCTTTCTTACGAACTCCTGTTGAGGTACCTCACGCTGTGTGTCTCGGGTGGGCATCACTCGGAGGTGTTTGACACTTACGACATCATGAGAACCTGCTTTAAGACTCTTGACACTGGAGCCTCATCCTTGTTTATTAAAGGTTTCAGTCAAACTGAACGCTGGAGGGAGGCGCTTGTGGTGTTGGAGGGGATGAAAAAGGCCCTCCTGCCGTCTCCTCGTAATTATAGTGATGCCATCACTGGGGCGGCACTTCATGGTGACGTTGAGACGAGCTGGATGCTGTATGATGAGCTTCTGGAACTGGGTCTCGTACCTAATCAGGACACCTGGCAGTGCCTGTTTCAGAGCGCCATCACTCGGCAAGGACAGGAAGACAAACTCTTTTCTGTCCTGTCATATATGAGGGATAATCAGATCTACCCAGAGGAGCCGCTGATTAAAACTATCAAAGCTTGGTTTGAGAGGTAAATGTAATATATAAGACCTTAAAATATATTTAAATATCATTTTTATATTATAAAATGCAACATTTTTCCTGTATTGCAAATCTTTGTTTCAGCTGTTTTATTTTCTCAATCTGCATAGTTTACCGGATCAGAAATGGATTGGAAAGTTCTCATATGTGGTCCCCAGGTACTAATTTAAATTTTAATAAAATATATTGTCAATAAAGGCTATTCTTAATTGATTATTGGTGTGAAAATATGTCGTGTTTTAGTGGAGAGTGCAAAAATTGCAAGGCTTCGCTGGAATCCATTCAACTGACTGAGGAAGAGTATGCTGAGCTGAAGGACAAAGTGATGAAGAAAGTGATAGAAGGAAGTGACGTCTTCAAGAAAACCACTCCAGAGGTCTGTCTCTACATTATAGCTTTCTTTTACAAGAGTAGATTTACCAAAGGACAGATAGATAGATAGACAGATAGATAGATAGACAGAATCAGCATTTAAACCAGTGTTGTTATACCGATAGTTAACAAAACTAAACTAAAAATGACATTATTGCAATTTAAAATGACCGTCTTCTATTTTAATATACTTTAAAATATAAATATAAATATAAAATGTGTTAACTTGATAAAAAAAGTGATAGTAAAGATTTTATTTTAAATAAATGCTGTTCTTTTTTATCATTTTATTAATCAAAGAATCCTGAAAAAAGTATCACAAGTTCCAAACAAAATGTTAAGTAGCACATCTGTTTCCAACAAATCAGATTATTAGAATGATTTCTGAAGGATCATGTGACACTGAAGACAGGAGTATTGACTGCTGAAAATTAAGTTCTGCATCACATAAATAAATCCTATTTTAAATTATATTAAAATAGAAAACCATTATTTTAAATTGTAATAATATTTCATAATATAATTTTTTTTTCTGTATTTTCGATCAAATAAATGGGACTTTTTAAAAAATACATCAAAAATCTTACTGATCCCAAACTTTTGAACAGCAGCGTAAGTACAAAAATGTCTAAAACTAAAAGTGAAATAAAATTAAAAGAATAAAATGACAAAAAAGCAAATAATAGAATTACTAAAACTCAAACCAAAATTACAATGATAACAGGAAATCTAAAAATAAAAGGCAAAATATTTTAAATATTAATAAATACTATACTAGCATAATATATTATTTTAACTGCAAAAATTTATGTAATATATAATATAATATATTTGAATAAATATTAATAACATCTAATAGCAGAATTTGTTAGCATATTAACATATAAAATATATTGGCACAAATAAAATCATGTCACAAATAATCTTGGTAGTCTTAAAACAAGTTTAATCTTTATACAGAATTTCTGGTAACACTTTCATTAGTTAACATTAGTGAACTACGTTAGTTAACGAACTAAATAAAAATACGAATGTATTTTTATTAACTAACATTAACAAAGATTGATAAATAGTGTAATAAGTGTATTGTTTAATGTTCGTTCATGTTAGCTAATACATTAACTAATGACACCTCATTGTAAAATGTTACTAGATATTTATTACTTTGCATTTTCTGGTGAAGTGTGACCTGAATGTGCTTTTACGAAATTCACCTTTTATGTACAGGGTGTGTTGTTTGAAGTTTACTAAGGCCTTATTATGTATTTGCGTTTGACTCCACTAGATGGCGATAGCGTCCTATATACAGACTTTTTCTACATGACAGATTAAACATGTGATATGTGTTGCACACTGTATGTTACGCATGTTAAACATTACCTAATTTTCAAATGGTTTTAGATCATCTTCTCTTTGAAAATACCAAATCAATAAGGACACTTGAACTAACAACTAAAGCTACTTTCTGTGTTGCACCAAATAGGCTGCAACTACATGATAGGCAAGTTGGGTAGCCGTCCAGAATTAGAAGATGTTCCATGCAGTTTTGAGCTCCGTCTTAAATGGATTCTGCCCCTGAATTAGATGATGTTGTTGTCCAGAGGGCTGCTTTTTTCAGGCCGTGGGGTCTATAGATGTCAGAAGCATGTGATCCTGTCTAGTTCCACATTTAGATATGATGCAGGGGCTTTCCAACACATGTTCCTTCATGTGTCTGTCGGGTCCCCGGTTTAGAAAGCTCATGAATGCAGTCCAACTGAAGACACAAGGTCACAAGGCAAGCAACTCCTCTGAAATTCCATTTCCCAGAGAGAACGGTCGTGTTTGTTTGCAAACACTGTTCTCACGCTTAGGAAACGCATTCAGTTTCCAAGTCTCAGAAAGGGGCATTTTTATACAATACGTCTTGGAAAAACAAAGTACTCAGTATAGCCATAAACAATCTCTAATTTGGTCGTGCACATGATTGATGCTGAGACATGTGTACTGCCTGTGTGCTTTTTGCTGTCGTAAAACGCAACACAATGGGCTTTCACATTTCAGCCCTCAAAAGCCTCTCACATGAGTGACCCTGGAAAGTCCCTGCCTGTCTGCAGCGCTGCATGGACTCCAGCCCCCCGCCATCGCTGCTGCAGCGCCTTATGATGTGAAACCAGTGCAGACAGTTAAAACACCCCCAGTCTAAACTCTGCAGAAGCGTTTAACAACCCCTAGACAGATCATTTTGCCTTTAAAGGGAAAAAAAAGTGCTGCTTTTGGGTGGTTGGCGTGACATGCCAAACAGTGACTACTGTGTGATTATACTTGCTATACTTCATGAAAAACAACATTTGAAATGTTTTAAATAATAGCTTATTATGTTATTATACATGACCTCATAGTAACTGTGAGATTACATGGAATATTTGTATTTTAAAACATGAAAAATGTTCTTTTTCCCTATTATATGTAAGTATTATTACGAAAAGAAAGAAGTATTACAATTTAAAATAATAAAATAATTTCTGTTTTAAGATATTTTAAAATGTTATGTTTTCTTGTAATTGCAAATTATTTTTGCTTCAGAAATCATTATAATATGCTGATTTGCTGCTCAAAACATTTTATCTTATTATCAGTGTTAAAAAAATTCGTACTGCATAATGTGTCTGTGGAAATCACAATACTTTTTTTTCAGAATTTTTTTACATTGCATTTATTTCAAACAGAATGCCATTTTAGTGCATAATGGATGAATAAAAGTATTAATATTTCCTAAAAAAAATAATAATAATACTGACCACAAGCTTTTGACCTTTTGAATGTGGAATATAAAAATTACATCAACTACTGAATTTTCACTGAAAACTGAAAATATCTTTGAATAGCTTTTGTCTTTTAAACACAATAAAAAATCTTTTTTGTCACCTGATTCTCTTTCAATTTATATATTAATCCCTGGGATTTTAAAATAAATGTTTTAATAATATATTAATAACAATTATCATGTTTGCATGTTTATTGGTTCTGACATTGGTTATGGTCACATGACATGCAGGTAAACACATTTTTTTTTAGTAAGTTTTTTTTTTTTTATTGTTTTTCAAAGTATTATTTTTTTTAATAAATAATTTATGATTTAATTCATTATTATTATCCTTTCATTAAACTCATAAAACCCCCTGCAGTTCCATCACAAACACCAGTTTGGAAAACCTTGACGTAATATAATGTTTAATGCACTTTATGATGTTAATAACAAAAAATGAAAAATATTTTCTTACTCTTTGTATTTTTATGTCAGTATCCTACGCCTATCCTATTTAAATCAATGTGATAAACAAGTTAGTTCAAAAGTACTCTAAAAGTAATCTAAAAGTAATCTGATTATATTACCTAAAATGTGTAATGTAAGGGATTACATTACTAACTACAATTTTTTGTAATGTAATTTGGAATCGTAACAGACGTTTATGTGTATATATGTGTGAGTGTGTGTGTGTGTGTGTGTGTATATATATATATATATATCCTAATTTAATTCTTAATATTTAAAAGAAAATATTTTTAAAAACATTTATATATAATTTTTTTTTAAAAGTGGTCAAGTATATAAATCCTAAAAAGTAAAAAAAAAAAAAATCACACTTTAAATTGTCATTGGATTTTAAATGTGGCCAAGGTGTTTGGTTAATGCACTGTATTGTTATTAACCAATTCAGAAACCCAAATATAATATGCACATGAGCAACCATTAGCAAAATAGCCCCTTTTTTAGTTTCCTTACAATTAGTGGCCTGCAGTTTTTCAGGTCAAGCGTGAGCTTGGGGGAGCCTGTTTTTCCCGTTTCAAAAACAGCAAGCTTGTAATAAGGAAAAGTACAAGACTTGCAGATGCCTTTTCATTAATGTCTGCCGTGGGGGACTGTGTGGTTTTCACATACTCTACTTCATCTAATGTTTTTGTTCTCAGTCCATTTTTGCATGGCTGCCTTTCATTTTATTGGAATTTCATGCATGCTTTGAACAAAACGGAGCAGGTACTTTTGAGGATTTACTAAATGCTACTCATTTGTTTTAAACGATTCAAGCAAAAGCTTGTAATTGTACATGGTGTTAATAATCACTTGAGGCTGAAGGAGCGTGTTTTGATTTTTATGGGCCATTGTGTACATTCCAAAAAGAAACAACTAGCCTGTGATTATTATCAAATCTGGATTAAACTTGAATGTGTTTTGAATGTGCGTATTCCTGACACACCCATTTTGTAGGTACACAGAGTTCTGCACGGCGAGCTGGTACCGCGTGCACGTGACCTCTCGACACCATTGGGGATTCCCCGGTGTTCCTGTTCCCACTCAACACAACCTCTCCATGGCCATGAGAGGATGCAGAGCGAAACCAAAACACAATACATACAGTACATTTACAATGCTAGACCGTCTTATTGCATGCATATAGTGAAAATCAGGTGAAATTGCATGTTTGGATTTATTTCTTTTCTTGCTGAGAGTACTAACGCTACCCAATGCTGCAAGATTTTTTAAGAGTTAAACAACTGATCACCAACCGCTAACCCCCACCAAAACCAAAAAGGAATTCCCCAAATATCCAGCTCCCCTTCCCCCTTCTTGCGGTCCGTGGCTCTCACCCCTCCCCCAGTCATGCATCCTCTCACCCAGTAGCACAGACTTGCTACTTAACACATACTTAACAGGATTTTTAGTGTGCAAAATAACTGCACTTGATGTCTTGTTTACATCTGTGGGTTGCAATCTTCTATTTTTGCATATTAGTGCTTTGTAGGAGTGAAAATTGGAGTTTTAGAAGGAAAAATTCTCACGCTACAGGCAGAACTGAAACCGCTGGTTTCCAGACACCTGAAAGTCCAGGAATACCTGTGGTTTTGACAAACACAGCTTTGTGTGTATTAAGCAGAGGATTGTGTATTTAGCTGTTGGACTTTACTTCACCACATTGTTGTTGTTGTTTCCGCAACTTTGAGGAAGAACATGCAGAAGTTTGCAGTTCACTAAACACAATGATACAAGTATTTTTTTCCTCCATGACAAAACTTCATTGCTTAAATATCTTTAATTTATTGGAGAATTTTAATTTTGGAAATAAATTAGTTTGATTGCATTTCAATGCATAATATATTTACTTTTCCTCCACTATATTTTAGTAGAAATGTACTATTGCATGTTAGTGAAGAAAATGAAAACGACATGTCATTTCCAATTTAAGATGAATCATTCTTTTAAATCGATATGCCTGTTGAACTGGTTTACTGATTCTACGGGATGATTCATTTGTGAATTCGATGGATATGATTCAGTGTTAGTTTACTTCACAATTTGATGTTAGTTTACTGCTACTTGCAATTTCTTTTTAATTATTTGTGAAATCTTTGAGCAATCATTTCAGTAGTTTTAGTCATTTTTAGTAATTTCAGTAGTTTTAGTCATTTTAGTAATTCAGCTTATTTTATTTCAGTAAGTTGCCAGAGCAACATTTCGACTTTTCATTTAGGTTTTTAAGTTTAATGTTTTCATCTAATATTTGTATATGTATTTTTTGTGTTTTATTTTATTTCAGTTAACGGAAACCATTTTTATAAGTTTTAGTTTCAGAACTCAGATCACTCACTGATGTAATGATCTGGTCAGAGCAAATCTTGAGTTAATATTTTACTTAATATTTTAAAGTGCTCCTATTATGCCTTTTCAAATATGACCTTTCATGCAGGGTGTCATGTAGCTGTATGTGAACATAAACTATCTGCAAAGTTGTGAAGCCAACAGTGCACGATAAATGAAGTTATTGTCCTGTCGCCTGAACAAGTCGTCAGGAATTCTAATCTTTTTCTGTTACGGCCATACGTCACAAAGTAACACATTTGCATAATGTCCGCCCACGTTCTACATCGCGAACAACTTGCCCGCCCACAAACACAGTAAAGTTTCCATGTGGTTTACGTCACATGGAAATTTACACGTACATTATACAGAAGATGCTGTATCCTACACTGTGAGTAAATTTGCTCTATATTCACTTCCAAAAGATGAATCTACAAAGATTGTATTTGCTAGCGATTGTTCAAAATACGTAGTTGTGTATGTTATGTTATGTAACATCCCAGCTAACTCACGCTTCTGTAGTTCTGTTGTTCAACTGTGGACCCACTGTAGTCTAAATTTGTGATTGATGCAGCTTGACTGTCTGTCTGTTTCATTAGTTGCAGTAATGATAAAGGATGGCGCACGAAGCAGAAAGCGCTTTCCGCGTTCGGTGTGAAAGCCGCTTTAATGCATTATACAATGTTGAAGTTTACAACATAGAGGTGTGCCCGGTTCGCTTACATAAGCAAATTGCGAGCACT